>JAMKQA010015923.1:0-28454 GCA_024699735.1 Posidonia australis
GGATGCATGCCCTATATGATGTATGCAAAGTATGCTTTAAGTTTTTTACTTGCAAGCTTATTAAACCATGGGGGAAGATTTGCAATTTGTCCCTAGTTTTGCCTTAAGATTTGATTTTGGTTGTTATGTTTTCATTAACCAGAAGGGGAAGCAAGCATGTCTCTATTCTCCTAGGCATGGCATAACAAGAAGGGAAACAAACATGCAAGTAGACATGAATAAATCAATGAAAGAATGTGCCACAATATGTGCAAAAGTGAATGCATGGCAAATGTGTGAAAGAACAATATAGCAAAGGCAATGCATGCAAAAGACACCACTTAAAAAGATAGCATGGCATGGAAAAAATAAAGCAAGCAAGAAAAGCCGAAGCGAAAGAGAAATCAAAACGAAGCCGGGATCTGGTTATCCCCAGCAGAGTCGCTAGTTCCTGTAACCATGTCGTCGGGGGTGGCCACAAATAAATAATATTATGTGTGTGCCGAAAGCGGCAAAGCCACGGCAAAAAGAAAAGAAGAAAAAAAAAATGCAAAAATGCAGGAGTCGCCACCTAGTCTATTCAAATGGAAGACAAGGAAAACCATAAAACATGAAAATCATGCAAAGCAAATAAAAAGGGGCTGCGTAAACCAGAAATGCGGGTAAGGATCCCTGTTACGTACGAGGAAGGTGTTAGGCACCCTCGTACGCCCGATAAATCGGTCTTCTATTGATTTCTCTTTTGCTAATGAAATGTCGGCTTTGCAACCTTTGTTGTACGCCCGAGGGCGATATGCCATGGAAATGTGTGTGGTGTCTAAAGTATAGGTGCATGATGTGTAGGGGTGTGTCCTAATGCTCAGAAATATCGCTCGTGTGCCGGGCCGAGAGTTGATGCAATAATATTGCATAATAAGATCAAAGATCTATTGTCTTGAGCGATTTATCATCCTTGCTTTTTACATGCCTAAATGCAATCTAAAATGCAAGAAAACTGCTGAAAACAAATTTGTGCCTTCCTAATGCATCAAGGAAGAAAACCAGATGAAAACCAAGAAGCAAATCGGGTCGAGAAAGCAAGCAAAACATATGAAAAGATATGCTGTGTGCTAGTGAAAACAGGCCACTGCACCTATTTGGTGTGCCAGACTGGTGCGTCAGTCTGGTGCGCACCCTATGTGCGTCTAGGTGGGCCAAGATAATATGCTGAAGGAAAAAACAGGAAGCCACGCAAAACCAAAACATCAGAGGGTGCACTCTGGAAAAGTATGCAGTAGAAATCATTCTGTAAAACTCGGAAAAACATATCTTGAAAGTGCTAGAAATGCAAATGCAATGCAATGACCATGAGCTCAAGGGCTACAAGCCTCACACAAGGTCTCACCTATTTGAACTAGATGAAAAATGCATGATTCAACCAAGCCACTGGATCCTAGGGCGATGCACATGGCTCTCCACAAAGGAGTAAGGTGCAATCAGCCTACCAGATTCAGCCTGGAACTGAATAACAAAACAGAGAAAACAGTTGGAAAACAATTCGATCAAAGCTAAAAATCATGCAGATGATATCATGGTACATCAGAGAATCAATCATAATGAATCAAACTCAAAACCTTAGATAAAACCATGCAAATAAAGGTGCTAAATGCAAGTGATCTGATCTCTGGCCAGTCTGGCGTGCCTGCTGGTTGCGCCAAAATGGTGCGCTGGTTGGGTGCGACTGGGATGTCCGCCCCAGGAAGTTTGGAAGGCTAGACTGTAATCTGATCCAGAACTCACCCCAGCAGAGATGCAAGATGATTTATGTTAATGCAGCTAGGTTCATGCCATCATTAAAAACTGAAAACATGATGGGAATGCATAGGATCGAAAATCATCATGTAAATCATGCTTTTAGGATTAAAACAAGTTGATGGGTTCATGTATGAAGGCATGCAAAATGCCAAAGCATAGACATGTTCTGGATAAATGCCAATCAAAATGATGACCATAAGCATGCTTCTATGTTCGATAATACATAAATGCATGGCAAAACTGTGTGCAAAGAAATAATAAAAAGAAAACAACTTATGCAAGCTTTATGCTAGAAACACAAGCAAAGACTAGCATGAAGATTATTTTTCATAGAGAATAAGCATGTTTATCATGAAAACTTCGTAGAACATGGAAGGAAACAGCCTACACGTACCTGTTTAAGCATGCTTGATCATGTTTTTCTAAAAATAAAACTAAACAGGAAGCAGAGGTGGAAGGCCTACCTCTCAAGATGTTCCCTCTCGATATTTCAGAGATAAAGAGATCCTTGTTGCTTTGGAAGGACCAAGGATGCTTTGGGGTGCAAGGGAGTGCTCCAGAAAACGAATATAGGTCGCTGGACAGAGGATGTAACTCGTGCAAGAAGCTAGCTCAGAGTAGAATTGCAGAATTCTAGATTTCTAACTTCAACTCAGGATTTCTAACCTCTCCCTATGGCTATCTATGGGGGTCCTTATATAGTATTTTCTCATGGGTAACTCATGGGAATGTAGAGAGCCTCGCAGACGAAAAGCCTGGAAGATTCCATGGCATATTCGCTGCTAAAGGTAACAGTTATGGGAGGTGGAAAGCCAGCAACCCGCAGCCTACGAAGTGGTGTGCGCCAGGGATGTGCGCCGGCTAAGTGCGCCACTTATGTGTGCTAGGGAGGTGTGCTAGGGAAGTGTGCTAGCTAAGTGTGCCAGGTATGTGCTCTCCCCTACTGGTTTGGTTTTCTAATTGGGCTGCGGGCTTGCTATGGGCTTGGGGTTGGTTCAAGGATCAGTCACATCCAAAGCAACAATTGGAGCCTTATCAATGAGTCACCTCAAAATCGGGGTGTCTACACCATGTAACACCTATAAAATTCAATTTGTAATTATTTACATTTTAATGAATTTATTCTTGGACAAGTGTTACAGTTTCGAGGCCCGTTGGTGTGGATTTGTGATTTTAGGCTCGGGCCTCGTGGGTCGGCTTCTGATTACGTGTCCCTGTGCGTGGTTGGCAGTGTGCATTATGGCACTATGCTTGTGGGCCTAGGTGTGGGTCCGTGTGGGGTCCGCATTATGGGCCAGTTGGTGAGGCTTGCAGTTGGTCTTTTGGTCGTGGTGGGTTGTTGGGTCTGTGCGGTGGTTGGCGAGGGTAGTAGTTGAGGGAGTGTTGGTGTGCGCATGGTTGACTAGTTGCATGCACGCAGCCACCTACTCTCTCTACGTTGTTTTTAAGCCAAGGTTCTCCGCCATGTACGACCTGCAGCTCCCTCTTCTTCCCCCATGCATTCCCTTCCTCCATCCCGAGCACACCATCCCTCTCCCTCCCCTTCCACTTGTTCCCTCTCCCACCACTCACTCCACTCCTTCCCGTCTCTCTCACTCTCCCTCCCCTATTTCTCTCCTCCCTGGCATCTTCATCTCCATTCGGTGTGCTCAAGGGATGACAGAGGCATGTGGCGGCTCGTGGCTGCATGTGGAGCTCTAGTGGTGTGCCCTTATGGTCATGTGAGCCCCAGTGAGGGTTGGGATCGTCGGAGGATCGTAGGAGCGCATTTCTTAGGTACACACCTCCAACCCATGAATAGAGAGCATGAAATTGGTAGAAATTGATAGGATTGCATGAAATCTAGCTAAATTTACATTCCTAGAACTTATTATGATTTTATGAGTATTTATGGAGGTATTTATGGGTGTTTAATGTGGTGGTTGTTTTTTGGGTCGTTTTGACCCTTATGCCTTTGCGAATTTAGATCTTGATGCATGTGAATGGATTTTGGTTTTGTTTGTTGGGTTTTGGAGTAGACTCGAGGGTCTACATCTTATGTTTTATGTGAGATTTTTGGTGTTCATTTTGAGGGTCCGATCGTCGGTCCTAGTTGGGCGATTTTGAATAGTAGGGTTTGGGTCATTTTCTATTTTTTGCAGAAATCGACATACCGAAACCATTTCGGTATGTCGTATTTTTGTCAGTTTGGTCCTTTGGTTGAAATTCGATCGTTCGATTTTAGACGGTCAACCGAATTACTGGATTTTGGTTGACCGAACCATTTTTGGTATACCAATTTTGCCCTGAGTGTTGACCGTTGACCTGATTCGGTCAATCGATCCAGATCGGTCTACCGAACCAGGGATTTTTGGCACACCGAACCTATTTTTTGGCATACCGAATCAGGGCGTAAATACATTTATAAAATGTGATTTCTAAGGGTTTTTCTGGATTGATTTGTATTGTCCCTTTGAGATGGGACTGTGGGCCGTCAATGGTGGTCCCTTGGGACACCTGATGTGCTGTTTTGCTACGGTTTTGGAAGAATTTTTCATAGATATAAAGTGATTTTGAAAATGATTTCAAAAGTGTGGTTGGTCCATTTTGGAAAATGGTTTTCCTAGTGTTCTGTGTGTAGGCCGAGACAGTGTGGGACCATGTCGTCGAGACCAAGGAAAGTGACAACATTCTTGAGTGGTCGGGCGCGACTCATTCGTTGAGGTCAGGGGCCGAGGTACTTGAGGCTAAGGGACGTCGGATCTTGGAGGTACGAAACTTCCTGACTCTCGTCTCATGGCTAGGGTTGTGGTCCACAGGTTGAGGTGTCTTGTGGCATGACGGGGAGGTATGATACTCCTGCTATCACCGTGTGCACTGAGGCTTGGGTGTTGTTGAGTGTGGAGGTATGACACTCTCTCCTGGGCATCGTGTGTGGAGGATGTCGTGCGAAGGCAAACCCTGTAGTGGCCAGTGCGAGTGAAACACGTGCCTCATAGCTAGTAGTGTCCTTAGAGACAGGACAACCTTCCCAAGGAGAGATTGGCTTTGTGAGGGTTCTCAAGGTGGGAGAATCGCAGGACGACACCGCTCCTTCACAGAGTGACACATCGTGGTAGTGTAGATGCCTTTGGTGGACTACTTGTAGCCAGAGTTTGGTTGCCTGATGTTGGGCTTCTCAACTCACTACGTGTGATTTTGGCCATTGAGGGTCGTGCTTGTCGTTTTGGGCTAGTAGAGCCCCATTTGTGGTTTTTGCTGATGTGGGCCTGACTTGTGGGATTTGAAAGAAAATGGTTTGTGAAATAAATTTGATGGAAAATTAATTATAGTTTTGTTTTCCACTATTTTTCATGGGGTACATGCTGAGTAACTTCTGTCACTCATGCGTTTTCCTTGTGTTTTTGGGCTACAGGTGCTGGCACGTAGATGGTTTAGCATAGTGTATATAGTCTGGAGTCTCGTAGCCACACACACAGGTTCCTGGTAGTTTGATATTTTCTATTTGGCTTTAATTTTCCTGTAAATTAATTTGTTTAAATTGTTACAGGAGATTTGGGGCATGACAGTTTTGGTATCAGAGCTCTAGGTTCACTATGTCGCACTAGGTTAGTGTTATACCTAGGATGTTTGGTCTAGAGACTTTATAGGTTTTGCATGCATGGTAGAGTCTGCACTTGACTTTTTCATGGTTTTCTGGTTGTTACTTTGTTTGTGGTGTAGGTGTTTTGCCTTTCTCTGGCAGGATGCCTCCTCGTGGTCATAACGGCAAGGCCCTTCATCGATGAGATCGAACCCTGAGAAAACGTAGGTGGATGGAAGGCAGTTCGTGCGGAACTAAGGAGTTTGGCACACGAGATCTCACACGCGTTCAGCAAGAGTAGTGCCAATGAGCCGTCAGGTGACCCATGGTTGAACCAGTTCACGAAGCTTCATCCACCATCGTTCAAGCATAAGGTCAATGCTAAGGAGAGCGAGGTCTGGCTAAAGAAGGTGGTGAAGATGCTGGAGAGCATGGCATGCCTAGAGGAGCATTAGGTGAGGCTGGTGACTTATCTGCTGGATAGTGAGGCAGATAGGTGGTGGAAGTCTACGAAGCGGCTGAAGTTCCTGGACTCAGTCACTGTTAGCATCTAGTGGAAGGATTTCAAGGCAGCCTTCTATGACAAGTATTTTCCCACTCATGTGAAGGAGTAGTTCGTCGAGATTTCTGGAGTCTAGAGTAGGGCACGATGTCGGTGCTCGAGTATGAGACTGAGTTCACCTGGTTGGAACGTTTTAGTCCTGCCTATGAGTCTGACAAGGAGCGAGCGCAAAGGTTTCTAGACAACTTGATCCTAGGGCTACGGGTGAAGGTGATGGATTGTCGGTGCCAAACTATGGAAGACATGGTTGGGATGGCGTATCGCTTCGAGTCTGAGCATCAGAAGTTTCTAGAGAGTCATCCCAAAGGGAAGGGTAAGTCTTCTTTTACCTCTCTATTCTCTTTCTCTAGTCCTCCAAGTGCCAGTAGTTTAGGTAGCCCTGAGAAGAAGCAGAAGGTGAGGTCCAATGTTTCCCCTAAGGGCCAGTGGAGTTTTCCTGGGAGTAGTGGAGCTGGCCTTAATTAGACAGGGTCCAGTGCTCCTGGGAGGAACCAATGCTTCAACTGTGGTTAGGTGGGCCACATTGCTGCATATTGCCCTCATCCTTGGTAGCCTTTGGCCTCAGTGGTGTGCTACAATTGTAGGAAGGCAGGACATGTTCAGAGATCCTATCTGAAACCACTGAAGAAGGTAGGAAGTGCACCACAACAGCCAACTAGGAGACGGGTGTTTACCATTGCAACTCTAGGCATTGGGTCTTCGGGAGATGTAGTTGAGGGTAAGGATGATTAGTTGGTTTTGTAAACCTATGAGATTTATTGTAATCTCCTTATAATCTAGACATCTGCTTGATTGTATGGATGTGTGGTGTTGTTAGTTTGGCCATCAGGTTCTTTTATTATGGCTGGCCAGATGGCCAAAGTGTTGTTTGACTCAGGGAGTTTTTTCTCCTTTATCTCTAAGTTTTTTACGGTGGAGTTGGGAGAGAGACCAGCTAGACTAGCCTTTCATCTCAACGTGGTGACATCGCTGGGGTAGCACAGTTTGGCATGGAGGCATCTGCGGTCTGTCAGCTTGACACTGGATGGTAGAGAGTTCGACGCCAGCCTGATCGTGATGGACATGTAGGAGTACGATGTGATACTCGACATGGATTGTTTGGCACAACAGTCCACTTTCATCGACTGTGCTCGTAGGAGAGTTTATTTTGGCTCTCCTGAGGATGGGTCTTTCTTTGTACAAGGTGGGTGTCAAGGTGAACCTAAGCTTGTCATATCAGCTATGAAGGCTTATAAGTCTTTGGTCAGGGGTTGAGTGGGGTATCTAGCCAGTATAGTTACCTCCTATTCTCTTGAATTGGGTGTTTACAACATCTCTGTGGTGTGTGAATATCTCGACGTCTTCTGTGGTGATTTGCCTGGTATGCCACCTCACAGGGAAGTAGAGTTCTTGATCGATTTGATCCTCGGTTCGGGTGCTGTGTTGAAGCCTCCTTATCGCATAGCGTTGGTGGAGTTTTGAGAGCTCAAGACTCAATTACATGAGTTGTTGGACAAGGGATATATCAAGCTGAGTGCGTCTTCATGGGGAGTGCCTATCTTGTTCGTCCGTAAGAAGGACAGTTCGCTCCGACTGTGTATAGATTATCGGATGTTGAACTAGATCACAGTGAAGAGCAAGTATCCCCTGCCTTGCATTGATGACCTGTTCGACCAGTTGCAGTCTGCATTCGTGTTCTCAGAGATTGATCTGAGGTCAGGTTATCACCAGTTGAGGATACGAGACTCAGATATTCAAAAGACTACTTTTCAGACGTAGTATGGGCATTACGAGTTCACGGTCATGCCTTTCGGCTTGACCAATGCACTGGCTACATTTATGGATCTGATGAACAGGATTTTCAGCCCTTTTCTAGACCAGTTCATTGTGGTTTTTGTTGATGACATGCTAGTCTACTCCCTTGATGTTGAGACTCATGCCTTACACCTAAGGGAAGTTTTGGATACTCTGAGCCATCATCAATTGTACATCAAATTCTACAAGTGTGAGTTCCAGTTGAGCGAAGTCATGTTCCTTGGCCATTTGATTTTTGGCAAGACATCAAAGTGGATCTTGACATGGTCGAGGCAATGAGCAGTTGGGAGCAACCCAGGACTGTAATGGAGATCAGGAGTTTCTTGGGTCTGGCGGGCTATTATAGGATGTTATCAAGGATTTCTCCTCCATAGCCATACCTCTGACAAAGTTGACCAGGAAGAGGGTTCCATTTTGTTGGGACCAAAATTGTGAGGCAAGTTTCCAAGAGTTGAAGTCTCGTCTGGTTTCTGCCCCTGTGTTGACTTTGCCTTCTCGAAGTGGTGGCCTCATTGTGTATAGTGACGCCAATGGTGTTGGGTTGAGGTATGTTCTGATGCAGCATGGCATTGCCATCACGTATGCTTCACACCAGCTGAAGGATCATGAGAAGAACTACCTGACCCACGATTTGGAGATGGCTGTCGTAGTATTTGCTCTCAAGCTCTAGCGACACTATCTCTATGGAGAGCAGTTTGAGGTCTTCACTAATCATTAGAGCATGAAGTATATCTTCACGTAGAGAGACCTCAACCTGAGGCAGCACCATTGGGTGGAGTATCTAAAGGACTATGATTATAGCTTGTCCTACCACCTTGGCAAGGCCAACGTGGTCGCTGATGCCCTAAGTCGGCGGACGCACGTGATGGCGAGCCTGGTGGTCAAGGAGTGGACCTTGTTGGAGGATCTAGTGAGCTACAGGCTGAAGCGGCAAGCTCAGGGAATGGTTGGTGCTTGGGTGGCCAACCTGTCTGTTCACCCTAAGCTATTAGAGTTTGTTGTCGCCTACCAGTAGTTGGATCCGTTTGTTCAAGCTGTTGTAGACACCCTAATTTTTGAGGCAGCTTGTTGATGGATCCAGTGGCGACGAATGCAAATCTAGCTTTCCCAAAAAACCAGAATCCTCCAAGTACATCAAACTAACCTAGAGTCATAGGTTAGACTCCAAAAGTAAATCCAACATCCTACTTAGCACATTTAACCGACATAGTTGGATGGCATACCTTTTCGGTACATTTATGTAGCACACTAGTATGGCACATCTTATTGGAGCACTAAATAAGCACACTGAAGTAGAGCACATACCTGGCACACCACATGCCAGGTGCACCTCACTGGCACACCTGGCTGGTGCACATAGGTGGTGCACCAGCTCGATTCCCAAGTCGCTGGCTACTCATTTGCCTAGCAAAACTCCAGCCATTATACCCATAATCTGCTATAACTTTTGACCATTATCAACATAATGATCATTCTCTTGGTCTTAGTGGGGGTCATTTGGTTTCTTGAGCATTTAGAACTTCCAAGCTCTCCATATATAAACCCTTGGTAGTCATTGGGAAAAAGGGTTGGAAAAGGAGAAAAAGGAAGAGCCTTTGCACCTTAGCACAAACACCCACTACCTAGCTTTTGTCCAGAGTCAAAAAACTCCCACCTTTGAGCAAGGAATCACCCACCTAGTGTAGGGAAAAGCCCCCTCACCCATACCTTCCACAAAGTTCCTTCTCTTGCATCACTTGGAGGCCATTTGGGAGGAAGGAGATCCCTGTTTTCTTCAGCCATCAAGGTCATCTCGAGCCACTTATGGAAGAGTACAAGAGCATACCAATAGGTAAGCATTCAGCCTTTCTTGTAGCTAGGTTTCTTTTCATGAATATGGGATCACTTTAGAGAAATCTTACATAATGAATATGCTGAGTTTTATACTTGTTGGATCCTGTTTATAATGCATGATATTCTCATGGATCATGACTTTTATGCAACTATACCTATCATGTCTTGTTCTTGTATTTATCTTGGTAAATTGTATGTCGGATGAGATATATGCTTACCTTTGTTGTCTTTTTCCTCTTTTTTTACTAAATCTTAGAGATATGCAATATTTGGTGGATTCATGTTTTATTCATATTTTAGATGCAATAGGACTATTTTAATGGATTCATCCCCCTTTTGTTGCATGCATCCATGTTGTTCTTCTTGCATATTTTTTGGTTTTGGCTTTGTACATTAGCTATAGTTCTATGGTTTTTATCAAAATAGGAATATGTTGTCTTGTGTGAGGCTTCTTGCCAATGAGCACAAGACCCATGTCATGGTGTCATGGGTTGCCACTCTTTCTTTTATGACTTTATGGAAGAGAGATGAACCTATATGTGTTCAGGTTTTTTTTAGATATCTAAGATGAGTTTTCAAATGGTCTTAAGCACATTTGCAAGGTTTCATATAGCATGGGACTTAAGTCAAGCTTACTGTCTGTTCTGAAATTTTTGGGTCTCACTTCAGTGGCACATATTGCTAGCACACATTAGTGGAGCACTGAAGTAGCGCACCAGATAGGAGCACCATCTTGGCGCACCTCTCTGGTGCACCAAATAGGCACACTTGCCTGTTTCAGTGCACCAACAGTGGCTTTTTGGCATGGTATTTAGCTTGGTTTCCGATTTAATTTTCCTCTATTTTTCTTTGTGTGTTCTCCTGGATATATCAGGATAACACCTACCTGATTTCATACTCATCTATGCAAGATAGCCTAGGTTTTGCATGTAGCAAAGTAAGGACGTTAGCCACTCAATATTACTCGATCCATGGTTATATCGGTGCAATATCTTTGCACCGAAGTTTGATCCACACCTTGAGTGTCCTTTTAGAGCATTAGGACACATCCTACAGTCTCTCTACCCATGTTTAGTGTAAAGCACAACCTGCATATAGCATTGCATTGCATATCACCCTTGGGTGTACAAAAATAGGTTGCAAAGCCAACATATCCAAATAAGTAAGTGAAGAAGCCATGAAAGACCCATTTCTCGAACGCATGGGGGTGCCTAATACTTTCTTCGTGCGTAACAGGGATCCTTACCCAATTTTGTTTGGTTCATGATGACCTTTTCCATTGGTTTGTTGCATAATTTTAGCGTTTTAAAACGGTTTTCCTCGTCTCCCGTTTTTAAGTAGACTAGGTGGCGACTCCCACATTTTTATCATTGCTTTATCGCTTTTTACTATGACTTCACTGGCCCTCTTACATTTGGCCTTTCGCACCACACCCGAGGTTGTCGCTGGCATGGTTACAGGAGCTGGCGGCTACGCTGGGGATAACCAGGTCCAGGCCTTCGTTTTGGGTTTTTCGTTTACTCTGGCTTTTCCGCTTGTTCGCTTTTTTCCCATGCTTTGCTTTGGCTATCCCTTTGTAACATAAGTTGTCTTCCTTACATTTTTATGCATGCCTTTTGTATGGTGGATGTTTCTTTTTACACATTTGCTATGCCACCACTTCTGCACATAACATGCACCTGCTTTATGTTTGTTGATTGATGGTTGCTTTGCATGTTTCCTTCCCCTTTTCCATATGCCATGATTAGGAGATTAGAGACATGTTTTCCTCCCCCTTGAGGTAATAAAAATATAAAAACAAAATAAAAATAAATAGGACAAACTAGTGATAAATCACAAACTTTCCCCCAAGGTTTAATAAGTTTGCAAGTAAAAGACTTAAAATATATTTTGCATTCATCATATAAGGTATGCATCTTCTCCTCTCTTGAGTCCACTTATATAGTTTGCGAAGGACATTCCCTAGTTTCTCATTCTATAGCTTTAGCGTGGGATGAGATATAAATACGTCCCTCCTTGTTCGGGGTCATGTTGGTGTTGGTAGAGGATACAACCTACTACTATGGCAGAGGACAAGGCCTCGAACGCACCACCCGTTCACTACCTAAGCTTTGGCAAGGATTTAGAATGGGAACCTTTACTTTCTAACCTTGAGTTGGATACCCATTTACCCTTGTGCAAGCCTGGAGTAGACGGCTTTCTAGGACACCCCTAGACTGTGAGAGAGCGCATACTAGAAGCATTCATGCATCTGCATTCACACCACCATAAGCATTGCATCTTTTTTTAACCTGATTCCTGTTTTTTGTACAACCTCAGTACCAGTTAGTGTGCGAGTTCCTTAGCCAGAGCTCGAGCTTTCCTTTCACTGACACCCGGTGCGACCTGATTTTCAACCACATCTCCCGAGTTATTCGTCACTATTGACGATAGCTCGTCCTAGGATTCACCCTCTTGTTCCTAGCCGCAGTCCGATCCATACCCGCTCACGATCCGCCATGGCCTAGCAAACCAACGAGCCTCATTCCTATGTTGTCCAGGAGGAGGTTCCTCTTTTAGTCCATCCTTCCTTTGTATCAGTCCCTGTCATCACTACTGCCTCTACCATTGCCTTAGCGTCCGGAGGACCTCCACCATCCCAGTACCATGTCCCTGTGGTTACTCTGCCTTTGGGATCGTCATCTTGGTCATCTGCTACTTTTAGGGCCCCAATTGTTGAGTCTGTTCCCATGACCTTTCCCTAGACTCCTTTCACTACTCCTCAAGTCCATGTGTTTTCTGGCACCCAACAACTGTGGTTGCTTCTGTAGTAGCTTCCCCCTAGTTTAGACAGCTGGATTTTCAACTTCCTAACTCGTCTACTCCTTTTCTGACTCCATCTTTTGCAACCACAAGTGACAATCTCGTGACCGCGCAACTGCAACAAATGTCGGCCCTCGTCAAGCAGTTGCAGGGATTGACACTGGTGCTCTAACCTTTTTCAAGTTTATCCTTCCTGACTCCCGAACTGCCTTTGCAACCAACTCTAAGACCACAGGTTGCACCCACCGCACTACCCCCACAGCCGTCGCCATCCCTTATCTCCCAGCAATAGGGTCATCTACATTGCCATCTGCAACACAGCCTCAGCACCCACCACAACATGCATGTCCACTATCTGGTGGCTGGCCATCTAGGCTGGCGGGAGCACAACAAGCCATGAGCATAGTTCCCGGGGCCATTCCAGTCCAGTAGCTCCTACTCCTGCATTCTGCACCTCCTATAGCACCACCCCCTGCCATATCTTCACCCTTATACCAAACACAAGCTTCATCTTTTGTACCTCAGCCCACAACTCCCGTGCACGGGTACACTGGCCATCCTGCCATAGCACTAGACGGCAGAATGGTTGATTCAGAGGAGCCTTTAGGGGTGACTCACACGGTGTACACGACACCTGCAACAGCTGCACAATCTGTGACCGCAATAGCTCCAGACGCTCTCCTTGCGAGGGTGAACGACTTGGAGCAGACACTCTAACAAGTGCAAGGCAGGGACCGTCTGTCCTTCCAATTCCGGGACTGCTATTATTTCCCAAAGAAGACTCTCCCTCCGAACTTTCATATCAAGGAATTTGAGAAGAGTCTGCTCATCCGCCTTTTCCAGAAGAGTCTTATGAGGCCCACATTGAAATGGTTCACTTCCCTTGACATGGCAACCATCAAGACTTGAGACGACCTCACACAGGCGTTCCTCGAACAGTTAGGCAGAGGACTTGGTCGCAGTTAGGCAAAGGCCTTAAGAAACATTTTGGGAGTATGTCCGACGATGGCGATCCTTGGCTTCACAGATCAAAGATAGACCCTTCGATGAGGAGTCTATTAAGATAGTGATCAGGGGAGCACAACCCATAGTCGGGGCTCTGCTCAACATACAGCCAGTTACCACATTTTCAACTTTGCTTCTGTTAGGTGCCCGTGTTGAGAGTTCACTGCGTGACGGTAATTTTCCAACACTCTCTGCATTTGCCAAATAGGCCACTTCCTCACATAGTGGCACCAATAGCAGCAACAATAACAACAGCCCCAATGCCAATCCAATAAAGAGGCGAGATCCCTCCAAGAATACAGTTTCTTACATTAGATCCGCTGCTGCACTACCAAATGTCCATCCGCCCTCTTAGTGCCATGTAGTTTATGCACCCACACCCACACCTAGAGCACCTCATGCATCACACATCATTCCCATTATCGCTCTAGTATACCCTACCCCACTGGTTAGGATGCGACCACCATTGGCATATCCACAGCCGAAGCGACAACGCCGTGACAGGTGGCACTATACCCTATTGGTGGAACCATTGAGCATGGTTTTCCCAAAAGTCACATCCCTTTTAAGGCTGCCTGAGATTCGCCTACCACCAAGTCCACTTCCTACATGGTATAATACGAATGCGTTCTGCAATTTCCATCGGGTCGTAGGTCACTCGACGGATAATTGCCTCACACTAAGGGACGCAATCTAAGACTTGATTGACTAAAAGGTCATCATGATTAGCACACAGACGACAGGCCTAGCGCCTACATCAGCAGTAGCACAAGCACCCCCATCACAACCTAATATAGTTAGCCAACCTTTACCATAGCATTCTGCCCCAGGAGCATCAGGTCCCTCAGGAGTCAATTCCATCTTTCCTTTTGATTCTATCTCATCTTCTATTTGTCCTACTGATCTAATTCATGATGTATCATTCCCTTTTCCCCACCAGTTGTATCGTTTTTTCCTTGATGATTCCGAGGGGTCAATCAATATGATTCGTCCTACCGCTGAGTCAGAGTACAATGTGGCACCGCTTACCGTACACCCACAATCACCTGCACCAGTTTGTCTCCTAGCATGGCCATAATTTGGACCTATCCTATCACCAGCGCCCCGAAACTACCAAGTTCCGTATCCTCCAGCCATACTAGTACAACTAGCAGCCCATCCCTCGATTGTTGTCACCCTTACTCATGACACACATCGTGTTCCATATGATTACGCCACAGAAATGTGTGCAGAGGTAACACAATCAGGTAGGGTGTATAGACCCCAAGCACCCAGACCTAGTCCTCCAACACCAAACCCCATCCAGTCGCAAGCACAATCATCTAGACCTCCAACGCCCGTAACACCAGTTCCCATCAAATTGCAAGCTCAACCCTCCCAACCACTCACACCAGGAGTGGCTCCACCCATTCCCACCTAAAAGGACCAACCTTCAGCAGATATAACCACTTAGCTTAAGAAAGTCAAAGCTGACATTTCCATTTGGAACTTAATCCACACCTCATTCGAGCACAGGGAGGCCTTGCTTAGAGTCTTCCAAGCTACCCATGTGTCTCCAACCATTGAGCCAGCTACCCTTGAAAGTATGGTGGGTATGATAGCGGTGCCACAAGTGATCTCCTTTTTGAGCTAAGAATTGCCACCATCAAGAACAATCATAATTCCCTCTTGTTCATCACTGTGCAATACCGGAGCTTTCGCATCCCTCTCACGTTGGTAGACAATGGAACAGGTTTAAATGTCTACCCCTTATGTAGTGCAAGTGCAATCGGATTCAAGTCCAAAGACATAATACCAACCGTGAAAGGGATGACGACCTTCGATAATATGCACCATGATGCACTTGAGATCCTAGTCATCCCGTTGATCATCAGTCCAGCCCGCTTCGATGTACAATTCTATGTCGTTGACATCGAACCCTCTTTTAATCTCTTGTTTGGACACCCTTGGCTTCACAAGCATCAGGTCATTCCCTCAACTCTCCATCATACGATCAAGTTTTGCTGGGATGATAGCGTTGTTGTTGTCATGGCGGAAGATTTGGAGAAGGTTAAGGCAGTCTCTGCAGTAGCTCCGCAAACTGTCCACTTTGAGCCTAAACCCTCTGATATTCTGTACCGTGTCAATTGATTTGAGCCAGTTAATTTCATTCCTGCCCTCGAGCGTGTCAACTATCTGGCTGTTCACAATAATCCCCGTTCGATGGTCGATAACTTGTGTTGCAAGTGTGGATATGAGAAAGGAACCCCCTTGGGCGATACGGCCAAGGAATCGCCGAGCCAATCAAGGCAAAGGAGTGAAAAGAGCATGAAGGATTAGAATACGAGCATCAATACCAGTGGAGGAGATTCTCGCGCTCCAGTAAGCCCTTAAAGATGATGATTGCCCGCGATTTGACTAACTTCACCAGTGCAGGCGTTTTGGATCCAAACCAGAGTCCGTTCATAATGTCACAGTCACCAATAGTTTGGATTTGTCCAGAAGAGTCTTATCTAGAGCATGATCAGTCTAAGACAGAGCAAGTTATTGAGTAGATTTGTGAGCAGTTGCAGAGTTGTTAAGTTTTGTTAGAGTCGAGACAGCCAGCAGTGTGTCAGGCAGTAGTAGTGGAAGACCTAGGTTAGATGGAAGACTCAGAGAACAATCTGACAGATGACACAATAGTAGACTTGGATATTTTTTTCCAGGAATAGTTGGAAGTGCTCACAAAGGATCTAGCAGAGTACAACAGAGTCAAGAAGGGAAAGGAAGTTGTCCCAGAATCCCAGTCAGAATCACCAATACCACCCTAGGACCAAGCTTCAATTATGGTCCTTCAAGAGTCAGAGAAAGCATGTGCTAGACCAATGGAGTTAATCTTCTCTCAGTTGGGAGGCATGTCTAGTTGATATTGGCAGCTCAAACCTCACCTCAGGGGTGAGGAGCAAAAAAAAAGACCCTAACCTAGGCTCAGGGAGCAGTACAGGTGGCAGTAATCTTATCAATCAGCAGTAGGACAACTACCAGCATGCAACACCCCTTGTAATTATTATGGAAAATACAAAAAATCTGAAAACCCAGAAAACACAAAAAAAATTGAAAATCTCAAAAAATCAAAATATGTAAATACAAATGCACCAACCATGGAAGTAGATAGCCCCAATCTGTAGTTGGCCTTGGCAATCATATGGTAGAAGATGTTGCACATTGCAACTACTAGCATACAAAAAGTACTGTGACCGTTATGAAGCACCACCAGGGGACTGTATTAGAAGAAATCTTCTCAATTGATATTACAGATCCAACCTTTGAGCAAGAAATTCTATCTGAGCTCATTGCTTATGGAGAGGAAGACGATGTTATCGAGACAGATGGTGCAGATGGGCCCAATTGGCGTGGACGTTCATTGTGAAAGAAGTCCTATCCGAGGGTGCAGTCATTCTCGAAGGTATGGATCATGAGGAGCAGTCAGAGCCTGTCAACGCCTCCTAACAGAAAAAGTACTACTAGTGATCTTCAGCCACTCCCGATCCTTGCAAAACATTCCATTGTAGGCCATGCATATCTATGTTTCTTGCTTACTACATCTACACATCACATAAATCGCATGTATTCTACTTTCTTTTCGTTTGCGTTGTAATCATAATAGAAACCATTGGCATAATCATTGCCCGAAGAGGAAAATCAAAAGGCCAACCTACTTAGGAAGACTTTTGATCCTCCTCATGTGTTACTACCTGTGTAACCTAGGGAGTGAGGGAGCAACTATTTGCAGGGGCATTGGACGAAATGTACAAGTTCCCAAGGGGCCTATACCTCAGAATGGAGACAAAATGCTAGGATGAAAGTGAGAGTGCTAGCAAAAAAAAAAAACATAGATATCGGAGCGCAAAAGGAATGAGAAGATAGAAGATGAAGATAGAAATCAGCTCCAATGAGAGAAGCATGCGGGACAACCCTATCTCTATAGTTCATCCTGGAGAGGAGTTGAAGCATACACTTACCAAGCCCACATTTACAAAGGGACTAGCCACCCCTTAAGTTAAAATTGAAAAGAAGAGTAGCCACCCCTCAGCTTAGGTGTTCATGACCTCCAAGTAGGGATAGCGTAAGTCAGCATGCCTTTGAGGGAGTAAAAGAAAAATGAATTATGGAAAAGAGAAGGTGTAGGGCCCTAGAAGTTTGGCATGGAGCCCATTTTTTCCCAAAAGTCTATTGATTGAGTGAGAGCCACCATAAACCCAGGGATCCAGGTAGTGCCAGGTGAGTTGAGGACATTCAAGTTCCTTGTAGCAGACAGTAAAGGCTTCCTTGGCGCTAAGGGCACCAATATCTTTTATAGACCATGCATAAATCTTGCTTCCGTCTCATAAGTCTTGTATAAATTATTTGACATCCAGCATTTTAGATCATGCCTCTTTTGCATTTTGCACCACTTTGCAAAGCATTTGCCCATGATCCACCATGAGCATGCCAGCTGCCTTTTGAGTTGCAATATTGGCAAAAAAAGGGAGCTTCAACCAGGGGCATGTTAACTACTCTTTGGTTGGAAATGGGTCTTTGACTAGGGGCATGCCAGCTACCTTTCTAAGTCAAGAAGATCACTGGGACAGTGCTCCTATCAGGAGCATGCGGGCCAACACAAACTGCTTGTTACATAGAGCATAGATTCATTGCAAAGACAAACCAAATCAGATTCAAGAATGATACAATGTAAAAACATGACTGTCCGTTTATTACAGCTCATCAGTTGTACAAAATTTGCTCGCTTAATAGCAGTGGACTTGCAGCTTACAATCAGCTGATTCTTGCTCTTTTTGAGCTACCAGCTCTTGTAGATGAAGTGCCACCACGAGGTAGTTCATTTATAGGCCATGTTTCTCAAATGTCAGCCTCGTACTCTATTGTGCAACCTAAACCTTCAGTAATGGCAAGACCAAAAGATTGAATGCCACCATGCATCAGGCGAGCCAACTCAGAAGTTGTCGTGTTAGAACCGAGAGCATATCCTTTGAAGCAGTTGGGCATTGGGATTTGCTCAGTTGAATCCTGACAAAAGCCAAATTGACGCAGAACACGGACAGGATGGTATTCCACACCGCCTGTAATCCCTGGAAGGATAACCAATCGCATATCGTTGTTGTTAAAGAAGACAGTGAAGGGCTTCACAGTTGTGAACAATATGCACCAGACTACAGTATCATCAGTAAGATTCCACAGTCTTTCGCATAGCTCGTGGACTCCAGGAAGGGTGCATGAATGATTGGTGTAACTGTAGGAGTCGAAGACAGAATGTTGGGGGCACAGGACTTCCACCCCCATGTGGGCAGTAAGCCAAGTCTGTTAGAAAAGAAGTAGAACAGTTAGATAAGCACAGCAAATCACTAAACTAACAGAGTTGGCTTATTTGCACTAAGGCACCGCAACCATGGAAATGCCAGGAACGCTTCAATGCTTGATCTAAGCTGACATAGGTCTCAGCAAGAAGAATGGGGGCAAGAACAATTTGGTGGGTGATCATGGCCAATGCTACCTCTGCCACCTCAATAGCTACTGTCATTTGGCCATGACTGAAGATGAGCTCCCCAAGGAAGCGTACCACAAAGCCGTGGAGCCACAAGCTACCTGATGACACATGGTCACTGGCATTCTAGTCAAAATAATCCAAGCGCAGCGTTGGAGTCGACCCATTCTTGTAGATGAGGCTTTTCTCACAAGCGTTTCGAAATAAGCCCGTCAACTGGCTCAAAACAGAAGAATAACTGTCACGACGCATGAAAATGGGCGATGACATGTACAGTGATAGGCTGCAAATCCATCAAACTTCTTCCAAGGTGAGAGTAAGTTCCGACTGTCCAAAGCAGATTACATGGAAAGTAGGTTTCCAGAATCTAGCTGCAGCGCATAACAAGTGCCAGTTCATCTCCACCTTGGCAATGTTCAACAACAAAGAGGATATGCCCCAAACCTGCAGTTGCCCACAATCCTCAACAGTTAACACCAATCCATGTTTGCAGAACATCAGAGTAATGTTTTGGTGTCACCATGGTCGAATACCCCTACATGGAAATTATGAAGATAGACGTTAGATCAAAACGTAACAGGAATAATGTAAAAATCAAGTTTGGGTAAAACAGAAAGTCATATAGCCAAATGATTTCTCATGGTGTATAGGACCAAACAAGTTTACAAATCCGAGGAATGATAGGAATATGAGAAAATATGCAGCAAATCTAAAAATGATAGAAATCATAGCATATAGCTTCTTCCCATTGCAAGAAACTAAAGTATGATGAAATTTCCTTTGCAAGATACAAAGGAATATGAGCAACAAAGATCAAATGGAAGGAGAGGTTTGTGAATCTGTGTAAATATAAAGAACCCTCTTAAGGAGGATCATTTTTCCATTATCACAGCAAAGAAAACGGGCAAGATCACATACCATTGCAAGTCGAGAAAGAGCGTAACTAACACTGGGAGGGCAAAAAATGAAGCTTGATGGATGTTTGAGGGCTTGAGAATGGTGTTTGTAGTAGGAGAGGCAGCAGATTTCATTGGAGAATACGAAATAATATAGAAAAGGAAGAGGAGTTGCAGCAAAAAAGGAAAGCAGGCTAGCATTCTGAACGAAGTGTACCAAGCTGGTGCCTAAAGCTGGCGCACTATCTAGGCGCACCAAGTTGGCGCATGGAGCAGGCACACAAAGTTGGCACACCACCACTCAGACGGCAAATAAAACCTCCTTTGAAAAATCAAGCTCGCCCAAACCAGCGCAGTTCTTCAAGACCTACAAGGAAGCATACATTCTATACACACAAATAAATACCCAAGAGGAGGGTTGCATTCCAAAACAGATTTGCATTCATGCACAATTGAAACACAAATTACATTGTTCACAGAGTACAAGTCGTAGCATTCGTACACAAAGAGTGACAAAAGAAGACTAAACTAAAATAAAGGAATCTACTACTCCTCATCGGAAGATCTCTACTAGGCACTCTTAGCCAAGAGTCGGGCCCCCTGTTGAGTTATCTGGCGTGAATACCGAGCAGCAGCAGCAGATTGAGAGTGGGCAGAAGAGCTTAGGACCCTCTGTGAAACCTCGATGTTAGAGCGGTCGTCCTTAGACACTTCCAAGGTGAATTCCCCACTGGTGGCCACATTCACCTCGTTGGCTGGGTAGTCTCGCTGAAAGATTACCAAAAACATGTCAGATTTGCAACAACGCCAAAGTATGCTGTTAAAGGAAAGTCAGAAGTACCGGTATGATGTTCTGCCACCGAAGTTCCTGCACGAATTTGCAAAGTTGTCAAGCGAACTTATGGCATAAACAAAATGAAATTTATAAGTAAAATAAAGGCCGCCATAATCGTTTTTGCCTAATGTCCTCATAAAAGGAGGCAAATTGATCCTCGAAGCCCTATGGAAGTAAAACAAAACATGGGTTAGATCAGACCTTTTATGTGGAGCAAATTTATTTAAGCAGAGGGTACAAGGTTTTTACCTTAGCCCAGTTGGAGGCATACCACATCCTACGTTGACTATCGTGCACGACCTCCTCAAAAAGATAGGGCATCCTGGCCCACCTATACCATGCAAAATAGTTGGTGTAGTTGACTTCTCGAAGAATGTGCCTATCTTGAGAAGCCATAGCTGCCGCGTGCCAACTCCTAGTGGCAGCACGAGACGGGACCGGGAGATCCATGTCTGTAGGAGGAGTGGGGATGCAAAATTCATTGAGGAACTGATGCCTCACTTGCATCGGGAGGAAGTAGGTCGACTTTTTCATACAGTAAAATTTCACCTGCTTGTCTCTAAGAACGCGACTGGAGTTCAAAGGTGCCTAGTTAAACCCATCGTATCTCAACATTAGGCGCAGGTGTACCTGTTTGCAAAAAGAACAATCATAAGCAATGCAGGCAGATAATGATATGTAGAAATAAAATTCATGTAATAAAACTTACATCCTCGAGCTCTACCAAATCCAGAAGATATCGGTAGGACTCGTAACTATAGACCCCAGCAGCAGCCCGGTGGTCGGGTTCGACCCATTGATGAGGCAAGGGAAGAAGCTCATCACAGAGGTGACCAAAGGAGTGCCCCCCCGTGATATGCTCCATAACCCTATACTAGCAAGAGCAAACAGACGGAAAGTTAGTTATCAGCTATTATCAACATTTTGCAAAAAAGAAATAAATTTTCACTAGTACTTATAGTGAGCAAGGGGTACAGTCCCACATGAGACCAACGACCTAGCCTAGCTACATTGTCCAACCCACAGATCAGCCATGTGTAGCTAGCCTCGACCCAGTCATAGTGATCCAAGTACTCTAGGTTAGTTAGATATGCCAACCAATCAGCATGGATGCAATAGGCAGAAGAATCACAAAAGATCATGGCAAGCAGATCCAATAAGAAGTGCCAAAGTACGTAATCAGCCTCATCACTGCCCAACACCGGGTTGGCCAGAACTAATCTCACTCCCGAAGCCAACCCATGGTGATCATATGCTTCCCCCAAGGTGGCTTTGGAGGAACGCGTCGTAGGTGAGCGGGAGCCAGATGCATCCCGTGAGTGGTCTCCCTAATGATCGGCTTATCACCGAATGGAAGACCCGTCAACAAGTCCCACTGATCAGGTAGTACACTCAACTCTTCAAATGGAAAATAGAAAGTGTGCGTCTCGAACCTCCATCTTTCCGCCAAGGCTTGAAAAAAGTTGTAATGCCCATGGATGGCTGGAATACGAATCAAACCACCAAAAGGTGACCGGTGGAGCAAAAAATCCGGCAGGCGGCTGAAATGGTCAAGCACAGAGGCCCAATGACACCGCATTACCCGGTTTCAACCCCAACCTGAAACAACAATGACAAAAAAGATACAGGATGAGAAAAATAGCAATGACTAAGCCAACACATGCTAAAAGAAGAACAAAGATGGTTCCCTCAAAATCTAGGCTCTCACAAATATGATCACCGTTGAGTAGTCACCCCGTGAAGTTGCCAACTTCCTGAAAGTATAGTTGTTAATTGAAATGTCAAATCTATATCACAAGCACAAGTCGTTCCAAAGGAGCATACCTCGACAGAGATAGCAAATGCCGAGCTACTAGAGGCCTGAGACCTCGAGCTACTAGAGGCAAGAACTAGAAGGTCTACCTCGAGGAAGCTGTGAGCTCTCCCCCTCAGGGATCGGTCATCCTGCAAGCAGACAAAGGTTACAAGCCTAGTTTTGAATAGCAGAGTAAAACAAAGAAAATGCAGTATAATCAGGCATAGCAAAGCACGAATCTCGAAATGATGTGTGGCATTACAAGTATTTTCGGGTACGTTCATAAAATTTGCAGTCAATGGCAGAATAGAAAGAGCATTACATATGAAGCAAAGCACAATGTCATATTCTTACAGAAATGCAACTAAAGCAAGCAACTCAGTATTGCAGAAGGGGGTCCATTACTAAAGAAAAGCAACCAATTACATGAAAATGTGGGACTTCAGTCATGGTTGTTTTTTAAGCATTATCGTTATTGGAGTTACAAAGTGAGGCATCCCCGTTGTTGTTACATAAAAGCATGGGCATTCATTACTCTACTGTGTATCTTTTTCCCACTTTTGCTATTGAGCATTATTATTGTTGCCTCAGCATGGATTGGTAAATAAAATAGATTCATGCATAACAATGACAAGGATGATGGAAAATAACTCAAACATGGAAAGGAATGGCAACTCATGAATTATTTAATGGGCAGAACCATAGTTCAAGTGATTCAAAATGGCATATATACGTTCAATGATATGAGGGAAGAACCAAACTTCCAATCTATGCTTTTTTTACTTAATGGCAAAATGGCATGATCAACATAAATTCATGGGTTTGCATAAAACAAAGTCTATTGCTGCATAACAAAATCACACAACAACCAACCCGCCACCACATCGCCACTGAATGTCCTAACAACCGACTGGAATGCCCAAGACCCAAACCACCCCTCCAGCCAATTGCGCCAACGCAGCAGCTCGCTGGCGTGACCCACCACCAACCCGCAACTCACACCACCACAGACCTCCCACGCACCACCACCTCCCAGCCCAAAACCTGCATAACCACCCTCCACCATCGACGACAGGGATCTTCCACCACCAACGACTTGAATCGCCAGCTAATCCACCTCCATGGCCTGCCCGCAGACCCGCCAGAGTCACCCCCACTGCCAAGCCACAACCATAGCCTGCTGGAACCCATCCAGCCGTCGACCACTAAAGGAAAATAAGGGAAGCAACGAACAAAAAAAACAAGTACACACGAAATGGAAGATCAAGGGGAAATGGAGCACCACCACCAGCGAGCCTCTCTCCAACCAGTCCCGAAGAGTTCAATCCATCATTGTCGTCACCGAAGCCAAGCCACCGCCGCACCTCACCTTTGCACCTAGCCACCGCACCAGATCCAAGCACCTAGCCAGTGCGCCACTAAGAGCACCACCGCCTTAAGGAGGAGGGAGAAGAGGATGGCCTTTGAAGGGAGAAAGAAAGAAGATGAGAGGGGAGGATGGGTTTTGTCTGGTTTGGGTGAAGAAAAATGAAGAAGAGAAAGAAAAACAGGTGAGGAGAAATGAAATAAGAAAGGAGAGGAATAAATGAGGGGAAATGAATGAGTAAGTATCGAGTAAGGAAAAATAAAGAAAGAAATGTAAAAATAAAGAGTAAAGAAATGAAATCATGAAGCATAATCCTATTTGCAATGTCAAGTAGCAAGATGAAATGCAGCATATGATTTGGCAGTTATGGCAGTTATCCAGTGAGCCCCCATCGTGTACAAGCAATGTAAATAGTTCAATTTCCAAGGTCTAAGGTGCACAATGACCGTGAAAATTATGTTTTGATCCTCAACACTCTGCAACTTGCATCTAAAAGGCAAAATGTAAAATGTCAAGAAAATGGGTGCACAGTCTTCAAAAATTCACCAGATGGGGTATGTGCCAACTTGGGGGTCCGGCGTAGAGTCGCACTAGAGGGAGGAGATCACAGCCATGCCAAGATGGCGAAGGTGCAAGATAGGATGAGACGAAAAAGAAAAGGAGTCACCTCCTAGTCTTTTAAGGGAAAGATGAGGAAAGCCACAAAGAATGGGATGCATGTGATGCAAATGTGAAGGCCGGGTGTCTACTAACCAGAGGATGGGTAAGAATTCCTATTACGCACGGGGAAGGTGTTAGGCACCCCTGTACGCTCGAGAAACTCGGTCGTTCTAGTCTATTTTGCTTGCTAGGGGCTAAATGAATGTTTGCTAAACCTAGATCATGCTCTAAACATGCCAATTTGAATGCCGGGACAAAACTAGATGAATGTGCAAGATGATGTGCGAACACTGCAAAGAAATCCACATGAAATGATGAAATCACGAATTATGACACTACAAAGAAAACCACATGAAATGATGAGATTTCTGGAAGGAACACCTCGGACAACCATACTAACATCAAAAAGATAGAAAGTGGAGTTAATATAGGTCCTTGGGATCATGGGAAAAGCCGTGAAAATCAAAAGGGAGAAATAATCCTCAAATGGGCCAATATGGGCCTTTCAGTCAGTTCGTGTACGCCCTCGTGCGAAGAAATCCAAATCAAATCGAAAAAATAATCCAAAACATAAAAGTAAAGGAAATCAAATCAAATGTCGGATGAGGGACTCCGAAAACAGAGTGAGGAAAAATCACAAAAGAAGCACATGAACGCAGCTCGCTAAAAAGGATGGATAGACATGAAAATGTGACAAAATCTATGTAAAATGCGTGAATAAGTGCCTAAATGTGCAAAAAGGTGCTAAAGAATGACTTGGACAAGAATTATGCAAGATTGGGTGCAAAACTTAACATGCGAGTGCATGAATTGATGGTAAGGGCAATTTGGTCATTTTGATGGCCAGATGTGATAAATGCATGTATAGGGATGATGCATGATCTAAGTTATGTCAAAATGTGTGTTAAATGTCAAGAAAATGTTATTTGTGAGGAAATGTGAAAAGGATAAGATCTTAAAAATCGTAAAATGATGAAACCATAGTAAAGGACAAACACGAGGACTGAAACACAAAATTCACGAAAGGATGAGAATTTGAATCAAAATGTATTCAGTGACTTTTATTCTAACGTGCAGATGATGGATCTAATGTGAATGTGGCACTAAGATGTGTGCAAATTACACTTTAATAATTTCCTGAAAACTTATGGTCTAAAGTGTAAAATTCACACGTAAGTGCGAATGTGATCAAAATATGAAACTAAAGATTGATTTTCAATGCAGACATGATTTTCAATTGGAACCTATGATTAAATGCAAAAATATGAAATGCAATGAGTGGAAAATGTCAAAAATATGCAAGAAAACATTTTAAACCCTAAATGATGGATTTAAAATTAATCTAAGGGTCTAAATGCAAATTTCCTATGCTTAGGAATTGTTTGATGTGAATCTAGGGACTTATATGCAAACTTTTTGGGCCTAAATGTGATAAAAAAATGGGCTTTTATAATGATCAATGTAATTATGCAATTTCTCAGGGTTAATATGCGAAATTTCTAAGAAGAATTCATTTTTAGAAACTCTAGGGGCTTATTGCAAAAGATCAGGACTTAAATGTGATAAAAATTCTATTTTAATGATGGTCAGTGTGATTTTAAAATCCTTCAGGGTTCAGAATACAAATTTCATAGGGAAAACTCATTTTAAAAAGTTCTAGTGGCCAAATACAAATGTTCAGGACTTAATTATAAAGAAAACATGGATGTAGGGGTTTAAGTGTGATAAAACATGCATAAACAGGACTAAAAATAAAATTGAAAAGAAACAGGGTAAAGGATGCAATATTCACAGTAAAACTAAACAAATGCCACTTAAATTAAAAGCTCAGGCGCTAAAGAGATAAAATCCAGGATCTACTTGTAACCATTAAATAAATTAAAGGACTTCTAAAAAAACAAAAAAAAAACTAGAAGCCACTACCAACGATTCGAAGATTGCTAGCGGTGACGGCCTGGGGGAGTCCACCTACACTCTCCCGGTGACTTCTCGGCGATCCAAAAGTCTGAGAAGCTGGAGGAGGAGAAAGGGGAGAGATCCAACAGCATCGATGGGGCTCTCGACGGTTGGAACGTGCAATCGATTCCCCATGTTGACGTTCTTCTCCGGCGATGGGGACTTCCACAGAGACGCATCCAGAGGTGGTGGCTGGGCGAGGAGCAGATCAGGGAGGCTTCGGGGCATCGCAGCAAAGATCTGTGGAGTCACGGGCATGGCTGGCAGGGCTTGGAGTGTTTCCTCCCTTCGTAGGCTTCGATGGCGATCGAGACGGCGGTGGGGATGAGGATATGGGGCCTGGAATGGCGACACAGGTGTTTGGTGGGACATGTGGCGGCGGAGCAGGGCTTCTTGGTGCGTTGGTGTGGAGCAAGGGCATTCGAAGATCTCCAGGGACATCCATGGCGAAGGAGTGGCCATCGACAGCAGTGGGCGACGTGGACGCCAAGGAGGCTCCTCTAGAGCTAAGGGAGACCAAGGGGAGGAAGGAAGAGGAGGAGAGGAGTAGGAAAGGCCCATGGGGCCTTACTAGGACCTAGGAGGCCTGAGGCCTCGCCCGTGGTGGTGAACCCACCACCGGAGGTAGGGGGAGACGACACATGGCCTAGGAAGCTACAAATGGGTCGGACGGAACTAAAGGCTGTCGTTTAAAGTTAAATGAGAGAAGAGGATTACCTAGGTGGATGTTCCAGTGGTCTCCGGTGGCAACAACGGCGCTCTGGTGAAGCTTCGGTTGCTGAGGTAGGGGCTTTTGGGCTGAAAAATTGACTGGAGAGATGCTCCAAAGGTCTCCTAGACTAGCTAGGTTCTGGAGATGGGTTTACGCACGCTCGGAGAGGCTGGAAGCAGATGCAGTCAATGTGCTGTCGGTGGTGAGGCTTTATACGCTGGCGATGCTCTCTAGGGCCGTTGATCCACCTCGCTCTAATGGATGAGCATCGTTGGATTGGGCATAAGCTGGAGGAGGCTGGCCGGAGATCGCAGGGATCTGGGATGTGCTCTGGATACTGCGGGATCTCGCCAGAGTTCTCGCTGGAAAAATTGGGAGTCACTGGAGTTACCACCAGAATTATTTTTGGATTTCACTAAGTTTTTGATTGAGTGTTGTATTGGGTGCTTATGGGCCTGGCGATTGGGCCTAGGATTGTGGGGTTTTTCTGATATTTTGTTTTTGGAATTTTTATGGATTTTAGGGTTTTCATTTTAGGTTTTTAATTTGGGTTTTACGGTTTAAAATTAATTTCTGATTTTGTGATTTAAGATTTAATTAGTTGGTTTTAAAATTAGGGTTTTAATTATTTTAGGGTTTTCTGTTTTATTTTTGTTTTGGGATTTTTAGGGATATTGGGGTTTTGATTTTTAGGTTTTTAATCACGATTTTGAATTAGGTTTTTATTTAATCTTTGATTTTTTTTTTATACCTGGAAATCCAGAGTACAGCAGAGGATGGGCTACTGCCGCCTGGACCGCAAGTAAGGCAGCCCAGCCCTTTCCAAACAAACCGTCCCGCGCAAAAATTTTGAAAGGTCCCCGGGCGAAGACATGAAGACAAAACGCTGGGAATCGACACCCAGGTTGGCCAGGCCGTCCGCAACCGAGTTAGCTTCCCGGAAAACATGAGAAAAGGAGATGGCTTGCTGCACCAGGCCAGCGACGCCCTTCCACTCGTTCTGGAGTCTCCAGTCGAAACAGCGGCCCCCCCGCACCATGGAGACAAGAATCTGAGAGTCCATCTCAATAACGAGCGTCGACAGCAGGAGACCCTGCCGTAAGCAGAGAGCCAGACCATCCTTCAGAGCTCTGAACTCAGCGACCATATTCGAGCAATTGCCATAGAAGTTAGCCACCGCCGCAATGAAGTTGCCCCTGTGATCCCTGATGATGGCACCCCCCCACCAGGTCCTGGGTTTCCCCGAGAAGCCCCGTCGACGTTCAGCTTGAACGTACCAGCAGGAGGTTTCTTCCAAGCGACCGAAATGTAGGAGAACTTCGCAGAGGGAATCCCTGTAATGTTGAAGTTCAGGTGGAGGATGGAAACTTCGTCTTCAGAGTGACACTTCAGGTTCCTCA
>JAMKQA010015924.1:0-27329 GCA_024699735.1 Posidonia australis
TGGGGTATGTTTGGGCCTAATGGTCTTGTGTGGGCCTAAGGTTCTATGGAGTTAGGGTTTAGGAGTGGTGGTTGCAACCAGAGCATCTTCCGGAGGAGCCTGCCGTCGAGTGACTGCAAAATCGGGGTGTCTACACTATGCTTTTGAAAAACCATTCTTTTCTTTTCTTTCCTTTGAAATTTCATGCATTTTTGCAAAACAATTTTATTCATTTCAGGAAGCAAATCCACGACCAGATTCCAACCAAAAACACAAGATAGCACAAAGTTCAATCATATCCAAACCATGGCTGGAAACTAGCACAAACCACAAGTCTCACAGGGCTAGAATCGGGCATAACCACAAACCAAACACCAGCTCAGTTCTAGCTCAAAAATCGAACACACAGTCCAAACAAAAATCTATTGTATCACCTTGGCCATAGGTGATCGACCTGGCCACAAGCAGTCGACGAGGCACTAACTTTGACCATACTGCATTGCTGTGGTGAATCACCCTGCGCATAAGTCTAACCACCTCAGCCACACAGGCCTCATAGTACCATTATCCCATAGGTCACACAAACGCTCACGAGGTGTGTCCTCATGATGCCCTTGTGTACTCGGATACCTGAGGACTCCAACCCAAGCCCTGCCAGTACCTAACAGTCTTAGTCTTGGTACTTGTACTAACAAGGGTGTCACGTCCAGCTATAGAGAAGTCTCAAATCCCTTGGTTCGCTGCCTCGGTATCTCTGTGTACAATCAATACTCTTGGTCTTCAGCACCTAGAACAAGCGGAGTATCATACCTCCAAGTCTAGTAGGCTCTCGACTTGTGGACCTTAGCCTTGGCCTTGTGAACAACAATTCAAGAGTCTCATACCTCCAAGATCTGACGAACAATTACCTCAATCTCTTAGTCTCTGGCCTCACCCTAGGTAACGTGCTTAACCACCTAAGGATGTCGTCACACCCTGTAACACGTCCTGTCGGTCTCTCGGCTTCAGTAAACAGACAACTCTAGAAACCGTTCAAAACCTTTGCAAACTATGCATGCTTTTTCTAAATCCTTTGGAAATCATTTTCAATCATTTCCGAAATCATCTCAAAATGCCACAAAAATGTCACAAAAAACCACCAATTTGAGGCTACGTTTTTAAATCCTTTGGAAAGACCGTTTTCTAAATCACTCAATGGTTTTCTCAACAAATCATTCAAACCTATGCAAACAAACTCATTTCTCTTTCTTCAAAATCCGTTTCAAAATTCATTTCAAATTTATTGAATTAACTTTCTAGAAATACCACAAAACATAGTGCCCAAAACTGCTCAAAAACTAGAAACCAAAAATCACGGCCTAAAACAAAGCCTTGATAACTCTCTTGTCATGCGCAAATAGCCATATCAAAATCAAAGTAACAGTCTTGAAGTCCCACTTGACTTACAAGACTAGGAATCGACACAAACCTCAACCAGAATCATATGTTTTTGTGCCAAGTGTGAGATGCCTACTGGCTTGTGTTCTTTCAGGAGCATAGCCAGATTAGTGCCAAACACCACTAGACAGTACCACTCGATAGCTTTCCAGTGCACCACACACACAAGATCAGTCAATCCTAGTCATAGGAATAACATCTCAATTCCTATTGTCCATTCTAAACCATTAAAGGAGAGACTTATTATTTCTAAGTCATATCATCTTTTAAGTTCTTTAAATCCTCGGTGGAATCTTGCTAATTCTTTTTAAACAATCTCTAAAATGATTCTAGTAGTTATCCTAATTATTATTATGTCAAATTAATTATCCCTCTAAGATTACTATATATATATATATAGATATATATATATCTATGAATCAACACTTAGAATACTCATTAACATTGCATGTTATCAGTTAACAGGCCCCCTATATCAGTTAAATTACATGGTTAAGCACATAAGACAATCAGGGACGTTGAACGTTGGAAACTCAGCGTCCAATGTTAAACACTAGTGTCCTGGTGTTCAACACCCTAACCTCTCATACTGCACTAAACTCAATTAATCCTAGCATGCATCTACATTATCTGTTTAGTTAACCTTATTAACATTGTATGCTATCATTTAACAGGTCCCCTTTATATCAATTAAATTCCATAATTCAGCATAAATAAATAGCCAGGAGTGTTGAATGCTGGAAACCCAACATTCAACGTTAAACATTGGTATACTAGCATTTAACACCTTGACTCCTCATTCTGCACTAAAATTTAATTACCCCTAGCATGCACTCCAATCCAAAACCACTAGGAGATTACCAACAACCCTAGGACACATAAATAACAACATGCATTCACAATCACTATCAATAATAAATTAAATCACTCAAAACAAAGGGATGCAGAGCAGTAGTGTTGAACGCCAGTTGCTGGACGTCCAACGTTGAATGCCTTAGAATGGACGTTCAACACACTAAAAACTCCCCTGCACTGGTGTAAGCATGCTGGAATCGAGCTTCTTCATGTGACGGGAAGCGCACAAAGAAAATCGATAATAGTCACGACGAAGATGGTGAATCTAAGGATGGATACATCTAGAGTAGGAAAACAGGCCGGGCCGGCTCGGTCCATGAAACACTCAGCTCGCTCAGGCCAGTTCCTACAGGCCATGGGCCCGGCACGGCCCCTAGCCCGTATATGGGCCGGGTCGGGTTGGGCCGGTCCGTTGCAACGGTTGGATTTTGCAACGGTCCAAAGGACCATCGCTTTATTTTAATGGGCTGGGCTGAGCAGCCTGACCCTGTTTTAATTTTTTTTTTTTTAAATTTCCCTGTTTTAATTTTTTTTTAATTTTTAAAACGGGCTGGGATGCTGGGCCCGACCCTGTTTGTTTTTTCTTTTTAATTTTTATAAACGGACCAGGCTGTTTTTGGTTTTTTTTATTTTTATTTTTTTAAAAAATAATTTTTTTTACTGTGCATGGGCCGGCCCGGCCCGGTCCAGGGAGTATTCATGGGCCTAAATTGGCCTACTCTGGGGGCCTTGGCGGGCCTGCCTGTTAGGCCCGACACGGCCCACGGTCCACGACGAGCCTAGCCCGGTCCACGTGATTTTTTGCCGGGCCCAGGCAGGGTCGGGCGGCCCAGGGCCGGTCGACCCGATTTCCATGTCTAGATACATCGACTCGAAAACACTAAGGAAAAAAAACAAAGAAAACAAGGATAAGGAAATAAGGGAGTTGCCACCTAATCTTTTAAAATCAGAAAGACGAGGAAAACTAAATGCATACAAAATGAAAGAAAAGATGCAAATGAATGCAAATAGATGCTGAATGAATGTGTGCATGCTTCGTGCCTAGTAGATATGACATAATGGTCATCGGGGATTAGAGAAAGGGTAAGGACTCCTGTTATGCATGGGGAAGGTGTTAAGCATCCGCACATGCCTGAGAAATCGGCCTTTCTTGGTTAATCGCTCGCTTGTGTGTTGCCATTTCAAATGATCATGTATGCTTGCTAAGTCTAAAACGAATGTATGCCAATATGTAATGCTGATGCAGATGATATGAGTGGGGCAGAAATGATGTGATCTAACTCCCAGAAACACTATGTTAATCCTAGACTGTTGGTCAAAAGGATCCGACATAGTAATCGTTATCGCCCTAAATGCAGATTATGTCATGATGCATGATATGTTTATTTATGTTATGATGATGGTGTATGGTGCACGATAATTGATAAATGACATGAAATGATAGATGATATGTATGATTAAATATTGGAATGAAGAACAAGTGAATGAGGTGTGTGATGTATGATGTCATGAACCAAAAAACACAAGTAATGTAGATGCAAGTTAGTGTCTGGATGCGAGGAATAAGATAGAAATGGGTATGGACATGCATGTTGGTGCTCTAAGTCCAGCCAACTGGTCCATCCGCGCACCTCACCTGTGCATCTCATACTTGCATTCGGTACGTGGCCTAGAAAATGCAGTGGATTGGCGACCTTTTCATTGCTCCAGGGAGAAATGTGATGATGCAAATGGGTATCTAAACACATGGGGAGCTAGAATGGACTAGTAGGAATAGATTCATGCAATGGGTTTGGTCCTAAGATGTGTGGATCGCTCTCCCAATCTTCCTCCATTATCACCGTAGTTCATCGGTTCTCATGGCCAAGGAATCCAACCGTGAGACTTGACGAGCTCTATGGTGGCTACCAGAGGTCGGAGGAAGCGAAGCGAGATGCTGGGGATTAGGCCTGGATGCTTAGCCATAGACGAGGCCGCCTGGAGTGCTCCTCCCACCAACCTCGCTAGAAAACAAAATCCCACCTACGAGCCTTGGAACACCGTGACTTCCCAATGCTCTAAATGCAAAAAAGTTGAAGGTGGATGGATGTGAGGTGTACAGGAAGCAAGAGGGGAGCGTAGGGATCGTACATGGGCGCTCTGTCGAAGGATAGGTCACCTGGAGTGGTCCTCCCATGTACCTCGTCGGAGACAGGATTCAACCGACGAGCTTCTCTAGGATCTTCATCCAAAGACTATGGTAGAGTGATTTGTCAAGTCCGAAAGCTTGAGGGAGCAAGGGAGGATGTAGGGATGCCTTGTGGAAGAAACTACGTATTGTGTCGACCTCTACCCATCCTCATCGCACCTTGTCAGCATCCACGAGCTTAGTCGGCCATCCAGGCAGTAGGGAGCTCCAAGCAGACCTTCAGGAAGGTTTGGGGATGAGAGGAGAAGGTGACCAGGTGCTTAGATGGGTGCAAGGGCACCTACTATCATCGACCATCTCTGAGCCCCGTTGCACCCATTGCTGGAGATGAAGAAGACGACATTGATGCATGAATGTAGATGCAAGCTCATACAGGAAGTCTCATACACGACACATGTTCGAAATTGTAACGCAAGGAAGGAAAAAAAAATTAGAAAAATAGGGCTCAGGAGTGGGGCTTACCTTTGGAAGCTCGTCTTCTCTGGTGACGGTGTCCGCTTCAGTTTGAGGCTTGGCAATTGGTTGCTTAGGCAAGAGGGTTGCAGGAGGTTGTGTGACGGTCGAGGAGTGAGGGGATGTGGTCACTTAGTTGTTTTGAGGCTTGGATGGCCGGATGGGTTAATGGATGCTCTCGGATGATGTTCTCTCTCCTCTCTCTCTATGGGTTTAGATGATGCGGGCTTGTAACGCCTCCAATTTCCATAATAATTTAAAACAAATTAAATTACAGGAACTTGTGTGTAAGACTATAAGACTTTGGACTATGTGCACTATGCTAAAACCCATCTACATGTCTACACTTACCACCTAAAAACCACGAAGAACAAGTGTGAGTGTCAAAAGTCACCCAACACGTACCTCACAAAAAATAGTGGAAAACAAATATATATTAAATTTTCCTTTAAAATCATTTTGCAAATCTACTCATCGAAACCACAAAGACTGACAAACTAGGCCCAGTAGGCCAAAAACCACAACAAACGTAACCTAGACTGGTCAAAACAGCAAACAAGGCTCTACCAAGCTAAAACCACACATAGTGAGTCGGGAAGCCCGGTGCTAGGCAACCAACTCTAGAAATCTTCGAAAATCCATTTTTCATAAGGGCAGCTGGGGCCTAATTCGATAGACCATTTTTGAAAAACGGTATACCAAAACTCCTTAGTTCGGTCGACCGAAAAAGATCGATCGTCCGAACTGGGTATAGGTCAACACTCGAGGTATGAAACGACATACCGAAATCTAGATCGATCAATCGAAAATCCTTGTTTCGGAAGTCCGATTTGGTTCAATCAATCGAACCAATACTAGGAGGACCAAAACTGACAAAAAAGGACATACCGAAATGGTTTGGTATGTCGTTTTTTGCGGAAGCAGAAAATAGCCCTCAACCACAAGCCCGTGAAATCGCCCAAAATGGGACCTAGGGGCTGACCCCCAAAACAAACATCACAAAATGCAACTAAAACATATGTTGTAGACCCTCAAGTCTACCAATCCACACAATCAAAATCAAAATCCATTCACAACAACTCATGCAAGAAATTCACAAAGCCAAAAGGGTCAAAAGGACTCAAAACACAACCTCCATCATAAATGGCCATAAATACCATCATAAATTACCATAAATTTACAATAAATTCTAGAAATGTAAATTTACCTAGATTTCATGCATTCCTACCATTTTCATGTTCTTTATGACATAGGGGTGAGGTGCGTACCTACAAATGTGACCTTCGGTGAACCACGCCAACTCCGGCCAACCATCGGCAACGCCAGGCATCCATAGCCACTCCACGACCTTGGGGACACCCCATTGGAGCACCATGCATTGCCGCACACCACCGCATGCCGTCGCATGCCGTTGCCAACCCTCGGCACACGAAAGAAGGAGGGAGCAGAGGAGATGGAGGGTAGTGAGGGTGAGAGGGAGGAGGAGTGAATGAGAGGTGGAGGAAGAGGGTGTGTCGTTTTCGAGGGAAGGAGGTGGGAGAAGAGGCGCTGGTGTCTATGGGAAGGAGAGGAGAAAGGGAGAAGGTTGGAGGAGGTTCGTGCATGGCTGGTGCTTATAAAGCATGTAGAAGAGGCAAGTGGCCAAGAGGAATCAGCTAGTCAGCCACGCTTTCAACTGCCTGCCTTACCAAACCTAGCACAAGCCAACCACCACCCCACCAACCAGCCCACACGTGGACCCACACACTGGCCCACAAGTACAGTGCCACACGCATGGTGCTAACCACACACAGTGCCAACCACATAGGAACAAGCATAGGAGCACTCAAATAAAAGCCAATCCATGAGGTCCAAGCCTAAAATCACAGAATCACACAAATGGGCCTTAGAATAGTAACACCATCTTAGAAATAAATTCATTAAAAATGTAAATAATTACAAAATGAATTTACGGATGTTACAGGACTAGTTGGTCAGAGGAGGAAGGATAGAGGAGGCTGGGGGACCAAGGGAAGAAAGGTAAGGTAGTGGAAGTGAGGATGGCCAGTAGGGGTTGGTTTTCTACGTGCACTCTCTCCTTTTCCGCACGGTTGCCTGGTCATGACGTGGAGGAAGAATGGTGCCTGTGTTATATAAGGTTCGGTCGTTGGAGGGGGTGGGTGGAAGACGTGAGGGCTGGTATGGAGAGGAGGGAGGTGTTGGCTGGCATGGAGAGGAGGGAGGTGGGCACTGGTTTCATTGGGTCTCTACTGGTTATTCCTCTCTCTCACCTCGGGCTACATGGATTCAGGGAAGAAGGAGGATAGCAGGCTAGAGGTGGAGGCTACAACGGTGGAGGATAACTTGCTAATTGTTTTTTCTTTACTTGTTTGACCATGTTGTCATGCCTGATCATGCTGTTAGGATTCAAGTTTATGCTCGACTTTTAAATTAGAAATCGAGAAAAAACAAAAATCGAAGCAAAATATAAACCTTAGATCAGGATTCTAGAAAAATCCAAAAAATATTTGAATTTAAAATATAACAGAAATCTCTGACCTGGGAAATTCCTTTTTTGTCCTTTTTTCTTCTAGATCTCCAGAAATGTCTCTAAAAAGAAAAAAAATAAAAAGAAGTAGATGTTTTTTTTTAACAAACAAAAAGAAAGAAATAACTAACACTAAATCGATGTTATGAAACGCTATTTCTCCGACAACGGCGCCAAAAACTTGATGTTTCTTATTTAATTACTGTAAGTGCACAGCGTACTATGTAGTACATGACAAATACGGGTCGATCCTACAGAGAAAAGTGTTCAAGAACAGAGATTTATTATCAATTATTGAGATGAAAAAAATGAGAGAGATGATGATTAAGGACTAAACACTCAAGAAAAATTTAGAATAAATGAAGAACTAGGATTTTTGAATCTATTCATGTAAATATAAATGCATAATTAAATCCACTCTATGTTTCCTGATTGATCTAAATAATTTGATTCAATGATTCTTATCTTAACAAGCATAATCTATATGCAATGCACCATAGACTATCAAGTAAAGGAATAAAATTACAGAAATCAAATTAAATCAAATGACATATGATGGAATTGAGATTATATCAAATTAAATCTTCCCTAAGCATAGAATAAAAAGATAAAATCGAAGTTAATCTATCAAAGTTTTTCGATTCATTGAATAATCTATATAATATACATCCAACCCACATATTCATAGCATTAAGCATAAAGAGAAAACATAGAGCAATTTAATCATAACATATAATATTACATGAACTTTATCTTAATCCTAGATCTAGAAGATTAGTCACACATAATTACGCAAAACAATAAAATAAAAGAAGGAAGAGAAAAAATAGAAGATATAATTAAATAAAAAAACATTTTATTGAAGGAAACCCGAGATTACACTGATGATCTTGAGGATTTCCCAAAATAGAAGAAAAGAAAGAGAGTCTAAAACCTTCATTTCTTCCTTCCTTCCTTGGGGCTTCATAGATCTACATAAGGGGTCCTTTTATAAGCTTACAATAACTTGCTTATGTGATAGACAAATCTGAATACAAAAATTAATCTTGAATTTTGAACACAAGATATTTACAAGTGAGAATCTTATCCAAAGAAGACTAAGTCAAAAATATCTAGTGTAGGCGCTGGGAGGCGTCGGATCTGCATCTGGGCACTTGGAAGGCGTCCATGTCATCTAGGATCTTCTTCCACAGTTTGATTGATATTTTACCAGTATTTAGGTACATAGAAAATGTGTGTTTGACCTCTTCACATAGCTCTAGAATTTTCCATACAAAATCTCTTCTTTTCTGGCACAATTATTCTTTTCCGGCACAATTATTCTTTTCCCCCTTATTTTTCGTAGATTCTTTCTAAACCCTTAAGTTCTGCAAAATTTGCACAAAACACCTCCAGTAATATTATTTATATACAAAATAGACAAATATGGGAATAAAATATGCATGAATTATGAGTTAATCAAAGATGAGGTTGAGGAGGACCAGCTAGTTCGTTGGGTCAATGAGGCTATGATGGTGGGACGTGGAGGACATTTTTTTGTGATAAGGACGACGACTGGAGGAGGCTTTTAGGGATAGTGCAGGCTTCTCTCTCCTCTCTCTCTTTGTAAGCTTAGACATGGGGCAACCTATTTGGCAAACGGGGCTCCTCTCCTTCCACTCTCCTCTCCACTCTCTTCCTGACTTTTCCCCCACCTTCTTCACCACCTTCTTCTCTACGTAAAGGTGGCAGGCTTTATAGACGGTTAGGGTTTGCCTTAGGTGCCATTGGATGGGTTTTGGATTTGAATGAATGGTGGAGGTTTGAGTCTGGTTAGAGGGCTTGGATTTGGTTTGAGGGTGTGGGCTTGATGAGTGGTGGAGGTTTTGGGTTAGGTTTGGATTTAGGTGTGTGGGCTTGGATTTGGATTAGTTGGTGGTTTGGATATGGGTGTGTGGGCTTGGATTTGGATTAGGTGGAGGTTTGGGTGAGGTTTGGATTTGGGTGTGTGGGCTTGGATTTGGATTAGGTTAAGGTTTGGGTGAGGTTTGGATTTTAGTTTGAGGGTGTGGGCATGAATGGGCTTAGGTGGGCTTGGGTGTAAATTAGGGTTTAGGCTTGGATTTATGCTTGGAAGGGTTTGTGGTGTGAAATGGGTTCTAGAGCTATTTTAAGGGGTATAATTGATTTCAAGGGCTGGGTTTAGCCCGTCGCAGCAACATCCTTCTAGAGGGGTCCATCGATAAATGATTGCAAAATTGAGGTATCTACAATTGGAAATTCTACCTAAATCATGCACATCCCCTCCAAAAATCATGCAACCATCAAATAGAAATTGGGGAGGCATCGAGCACATCATATACACTCAAAATCAATCCACAAACACTATAAAATTAATTCTAAGGGGTGCGTACCTTATTTGAGGACCCAACTCTTCCCAGGTGCTTTCCACAATCTTGGACTTCATTCTAGCTTCCGATCATCCTTCCTCTACGTCCCACGAACCATAGCCATGCATGTAATACTAGAAAACCTAAGGAAATAAGTGCATGCATAATGGAGGAAGGGAGGAAAATGAAGAAGGAGGAGAAGGGGAAACCCAAACCACACTGCACTTCCCCATGTTGCAGCACCCTTCTCAACCCAACCTAGACACACACCAAGGAACCCATCAACCTTCTCACCTCTCTCTCTCTCTCTCTCCCTCCCTCTCTCTCTGTAGAGCACCCAAAACCACTTGAAACTCACCCTCAGCTTCTTTGCGATGGAGAAGGAGAGAAGAGGAGCCACCCTACAAGCATGCTCCCCCCATTACCTTATACATAAGTAGTTGACTTTCTGCATGCAACTCAGAGCATTGTGCGCCTGCCTGACATGCATTCAACATTAAATGCATGAATCCAAGTGTTCAATGCCTAAGCCTAGAAAATTTCATGCAAGTGTAGAACACCACCTATCCGACGTTTAATATTAAACGCCCCTATGTTCAATGTTCAACATAGTAAAAAGGCAGAGCTCATTACACTACAAGAAAACTCATATTTACTAACAAATAATGTGAAATAGTCGTCGGTATAGGTAATTATTAGTGACGGTGAAAATCAACTATCCCTATAAGTTCGATATTGTAATAGTCAATTTTAAACTATCAGTATAAATTAAAATTACTGACGCCAACAACATTGACCATCATAGAAAATTAATTATAGTAACAATATTTTTTTATATTGTCAGTAAATATAATATATAGTGACATCTATTTAAGAATGTAGGTAATTATTTGAAATGAATATTCAATTACATAATTAATGAATATTCAATTACAAACCTAATTAATCAATGTAATTACATCTATTTGAATAATGATTATTCTCCCGTAAAAAAAAAAAAAAAACCCTGCAACCTATTAACCATTCCCCCGCCCTCTCCTCGTTTTTCCCTCACCCTCTCCCTATTTTTCACCCACTCGCCCAGTCCTATCCCTAGACATGGAAAACGGGCCGAGCCGGTCCAGACCCGCTCGGCCCAGTCCGAGTCCGGTCCAACCTGGACCCGGAAAAATCACTCGCGGATCGGACCGGACCGGGCCAGACAGGCCGACGCCCGGACAGCGCACGACAGGGAAAAAGACAGTCGGGCTGTGGGCCCAGCCCGGACCGGGCCAGACAGGCCAGCCCGCTTAGGCCAGCCAGATAGACCCATTTCGACCTGCGGGAACTGACCAGGCCGGGTCGGGCCGGCCCGCGCACGGCGGGGAAAGCCATGGGCCCGGGCTGTTTCATGTCTACCTATCCCTGTCGATGACCCTAGCCCCCAAAGGCCCGAACAACTTGGCCCACGACCCTGCCTCCAGACTCCTCCGCGAGCGACTCCGCCTCCAGAGTCCAACCTCCTCTTGTTCTCACGCTGCACCTCAGTCCTCCAATCTCGACCGGCATTGGTTACCTCCTCCTGGTAAGAACCCATCAACCCAATATTTCTCAGTCCTCCAATACCAACGTTGCCCCCGATCGCAACCCCATAGGCCCTTGCTGCGACGCCTTCTCCCTTCACGACCTCGGCGGCGGCGGTGCCTGTCTATGCCATCTTATCAAGGAACCTGGCCTACTCATGTTGCCCGTCAACACCACGAGGATCCTCGAGCTGTTCTCCAAGTGCGCCAGCTGGGGGAAGGCAGTCGCCGCCGAGTTCCTGTCCTTGTGCAAAGGTTCCTGCTTTCTTTGGCTTCCTGCTATCTTATGCTGGTTTCTTGGGGTTTTTGTGAAGTTATTCCATCGTGTGCCATCTCGTTCTTCTTTGGATTTCTTCGGTTTTAATTTTCTGAGTTCTTGCTATTGCAAGTTATTTTGTTGGTGTTTTTGTTCTAATCTTTCCTTCCTTAGAATCATTTGATAACGAACTAGTGATTTGATTTCATTGGACTTTGATTTTCTTTTCTTTTTTGATCTGTGATTTGATTTCTTCGAGTTCTAGTTTTCCAGGTAATTGTACGAGTTTTTGCTATCGAGCGTTACCTTGGTTGTGTTTTTACTCTTCATTTTTTTGTTTTCTTTAATTTATTTTAATGGTTTACAGTTCTTATGCTGGAGGTTGGGATCAGTACTAATTATAGTTGGATCATTCTACGTCTTAGTCTTTTCTTGGATTTTTGAACTAGTAGTAATATGTATTAATCGTCTCTGTCCAACATTTGTTCTAATTCCCTTTCTTATGCCTAGTTTTGTGTTGTGTTTCATATGATCATTTTGATTTATATGGACTTCTTTTTTTTAGAAGAATTGAAGAAGTCACACAACGTTTACAAAGCTATTTGGTTATCTCCTGTTATCTTTAATTGCTGCATTTGGAGAGATTCCGCCATTTCACAGCCACGTCCCAGCTGGTACAATGATCAATATGCCATTTCATGCCACATTTAAAATGCTTGGCCGCTTCAACGTACACTGTAAAATAAAAAATAACAGTTGAGTCCAATTTTTTTTTTCATCTTCTTTAATGTAGGTTGTTACTTCTATAGGCAAAAAGGAGGAAAACAAAGTGTCTAGGTTTCCATCTGCAGAAACTATTTGGACTGAAGGTTTTGTTCCTGGCATTCTTGTTTTCACAATCAAGTCTACTATTCTTCTTAAGCCCCAATTTCTCTTTTCTTACCATTCAGGATTCATTAGGTGGGAATTCTAAAACACTTATAATTGCAAATATAAGCCTGTCAAATAGGTAAGAAGCTTTGTAATGGCATCCATATGTCTTAGATAACTTATCATATTCATATTCTGTTTCATTTATTTTGCTAGAGGACATTTAAAATCAATTGAAAGTTGCATTTATTTGATGACCTCTACTTTTTAAAATATATAATCTCTTCTTATATCTTTGCAGGTGTGCATTGGAGACTTTAAGTACACTAAAATTTGCACAGCATGCAAAGTTTATTTGAACAATGTAAGTGACTTATAATGTTTTTGGTTCCTAGTAAAAATCTGCACTCAATGACTTATATGATAATCAAGTGGCCTGATTATCTGAACTCAACTATTAGATTTTCTTTAGTTGGAAGATCATACAATGACAAATATGACTCCTAGTAACCTCTCATTGAACCACTTGATGCCTTTTTAAGAACACTTCCTAATGTGGTATTCTGTTCATTACCTTGAGAAAACTTTCATCAAGGGCTTAAGATTGTTATGTTATTTTGGTCATGCATATGTGTTAAGCATTCCCTTATGATGACATTATTAAGACTAGGTCTTGGTGCCTCATACGAATATGCTAGAGTGTCGACAAGGATTTGGAAGGTCATAGAGAGAATGTGCCTAATTAATATCGATTATCGAGTCTTTTGAAATGCATTGTTAAAGTGTGGCTAGATTGGCATGGAAGTAAATGAGTAAATCCTTGGTGTCATATATCAATTCATGGACCTACCATTCAAGGAGTCTAGGGTCGCGTTTGGTACGTTGGAATAGAGACTGGAATGGACTGGAATGGAATGAGAGAATTCCATTTTAATGTTTGGTACAAAAAAAATCTTTGGAATAGGCATGGAAAATTCCCTTGGGAATCAAATTCCCATTAAACATGGGAATTTCATTCCTTCCCGAGCTATCCCTCCTCTTCCGTGGCGTGTTCCCGACGTCTGTCACCCTTAGCCATGGAATGTGGGCCGAGCTAGGCCAAGCTGGTCCAAAAAAGTAAGGACCCGCCTCTGGACCATGCTGGGCCAACCTACAGGTTGGACAGGGTCGAGCTAGGTTGAGCCTCTTTTAATAGACTATGGGCCCGACACGGCCCACAGCCTGTCGATGGGCCAGGCTGGGCTGGTCCGGTCCATTGGGCCAAAATTTAAATTTTAAAATTAAAATTTGTTATTAATAAAAAAATATTTTTTAATACATTAAAAAAATAAAAAATACACTGAAAATAAAAAAAATACAAAAGATGTTTTACATCATTGCACAGTAACATTCTTCAGGAACTTTACGAATACTTTTTTTTATTTCAGGCCTATGGGCCTTAGTCTTTCTTTTTTCTTTAAACTTTTGGGTCGGGAGGGTCTAATCCTCATTTGCAGGCCAAAATGAACCTATTCTACGAGCCTACGGGAGCCTAACACATGGGCTCAGCACGGTCCACGGTGGGCCTGGCCTGGCTCTACCCGGTGCTGGGCTAGACGGGCCGAGGTTGTGGTGGGCCTAGGCTGGGTCGGATGGCTCAGGGTCAGTCCGACCTGTTTTCCATGTCTAATCACCTTCCTCCTCCTTCGAGGTCCTCCCTCTTCCTCTATGACCTTCTCTCTTCTACAACCATCTTTTTCTGTATTTTTTTGCTTTTTTGTCTTCTTTTTCTATTTTTTTTGTATATGTATTTTTTTTACAAAGAATATTGATATTTTTTATTGTCTTATTTTCCTACAAAAAAAATTTTATTCTATCAAGAATATTTTGTTAATGCTAATTTAGAAAGGATTATCTATGTTAATGTTAATTTAGAAAATATTATCTATGTTAAAACTTTTATATGTATGTGTATATTGTAGTGTGTATAAAAGAAAATTATTTTAATTTTTTTTCCAAATTGACAGGATATTTTTGTTAATATGTAGTTGTTAATTTTCCAAATTTTATATTTCCATTTTGATTCTGTTCTTATGTATCTAATATTAGAAAAGAATTGTTTGTCAATTCCATTATATACCAAATATAGGAATGGAATAAATCTATTCCATTCCATATTAAATTTCATTCCAGAGTTCATTGCATTCCTATCTATTTTCATTTAAATGTACCAAACACAACTTAGGAATCATGGCTAGGAATGCTTATGAATGTTTGGTACTTCCTATTGTCTAGTATCCGGTTTGATTTATTTTGGTGCTGGACTTGATATATCTAGTCTGATTTCTTTGATGTTTTTATTGATTTTTGTCTGTAACTTCTCTTTTTGTTTAGAATTTGATATGCAAGACATTACACCAACCCCATGCTTGCTTTCTACTTCTGTTTTGAGACTATCAAATGATACAATCAGTCACATTTTCATTGACTTTAGAAGCAGTAGAATCATTGTTATGGCCACCACCAACATTTGTTTAGACCTTATTGTATATATGCACGTGTTGATTTTGCTTTGCGCAAAATCTGTGATACTTCTGAGGTGCTCATTTAAGTAGTAATATTTGTTGGTTCTATCTTGTGATTAGATAACATTTGTTTGTACAAGCTTATTGTGCTAGTTTTAAAATTACCATCACTAGAATTGTGCATGTAGTTCAGATAATATTGTGCTCAATGCAGAAGTCAAGATTTTCTCTACGATTGTATATGATGATTGTGGAGGATTGGTGAGATATCTGAATAAGATAGTATAGAGTTCATTATCCTTTATCATTTGTTGTATTCCAAGTCAATTGATATGTTTTATGAACTGGTGAATTGCATGTAGGCATATCTTATGTGCTACTACAACTTTTCCATTTTTTTGCTAATTATGTTGTTGGGGTATTTGACAGATGGTTCTTTTATTTAATCTTTCTTTCTCTGGAATTGGATTTAGTTTGCATCAATGACCTGATTATCTAAACTCAACTATTAGATTTTCTTTAGTTGTGGAAGATCATACAATGACAAATATGACTCTTACTGGGAGCCTATCATTGAGCCAGTAGATGCCTTTTTAAGGTGATTATTCTACAAATGCAACTTTGGTATGTTTCTTGGAGTTCTAATAAATTCTCTAGACATAATTTTGCTTGCTTTTCGATTGAAAACATATTTAATATACCATCTGTCATGCTATTCTGATTGTTAACATTTATGGATACATGGGATTTCAATTTATTTTTGTTGCTTAAGCAGGATGTAGGGCATTGTCAACTTTAATGTCTTGGTTTTCCTTCTATTTAACTTGCAATAAGATGCTAGTCTGTTGTAATCACTAAGTGGTTGGACAAGCTTCAAATTTGTTTCTTGAATACTAAATTTAGTTCTTTTGTTCCTATAATCGATCAAAGAGATGACAATATAAATGGATGTATATGATTTTTGTTATTCATTTTAGGTTGTTGCTGTATTACAAAAATCCCTGAGACTAACACATGAGGGGCGCAAAAAATTTGCTTCAAGAAAACAAATTTGATGACAACAGATGCTGAAGCACTCCAAGCATGATACTTAACTAAATATAACATCTTAGTCAGTTTTTACACTTCTTTGCATGGGCATGTGCTAGTAAAAGATGCACTCCTTGTGTTGTAATATTTGTGGTATATTTGCATAATTTTCCCAAAACTAAAAAGCTGGCCACTAAGATGGTAGGTCTACAATGGCCTCCCAATTCACTCATGGAATGTTACAATTGTCAAATACCAGGAATGCTCAGACTACTTCAGTTCAATCCAACACTGGGTTCTTCTATGTGAAGTTTAAATTTCAAAAGCAATGTGACCTACATGAACAGAACATTTATATAAATACCAGAATTGAACTTGGTATGTGGTGCACTAACAAAAAAACCCAAAATCACTATCCTGTCTACATTGCCAGTAGAAGTCCTACTCAAGTTGGTATGTGATTGCATTTGTTCTGATCCTTCACAAATTCTTAGAGATTAATTGGCTTGGTAAATGATCTTACTAGGAAGGTGGAATCCATCTAAATGTACAGTTTTTGCTTTGAACTGTAAATCTTTGTTTAGTTCTTAGTGTATGCCTGCTTCAGATTCTTGTGCTTACAGAGGGGATAAGTAAAGCCTACCATGATTGTGCTGCAATAGACTTGAATTGTCATGAATATAGTCTTGAGACTAGACTCTCCTTTGTTGACTGTATATATGAGTTGTCTTATATTGTCATTCTTCTTTAAAATGCGTGAATTTTGAACCTAATTTTATTTTCTTTGATTTCTCCTTTTTTACCATAGCCAATATACCTTTTAACTTTCTAACATATTTCAAGTATGTTATTTTACACTTTTTGCTTTTGTTACTTGTAGAGGTTGCCACAATTATTAATAGAACTAGACAGGTGTGAGCAAGCATTTGTTGGGAATACAATTGGTCAAGTAAATGGTGTGTACTATAAGTCAATTGATCTTTAGTTTTGTGACTATACCAACGAACCTTAAGGGAAAGTATCTTGCAGCTACTCTGATAAGTCAAGTTTGATGATGTAGATATGTCTTAAGGAAACGTGGGAGTGCTCTTGATGAGATGAACAAGCTAAAGTGAGGAGAAGGAGCATGATGAAATGCGACAAGAACTTCTAAAGAAAGTAGAGGAGGTTGTTGGTTTGTAAAACGAAAAAATATGTGTTAAAATGTTCATCATCACAAATATCTTTTTGATAAAACATTGGTGGTATTTCACCTTTCAGTTAAAAAAAAAAAAACTTTTGTATCAAACATGTGTTCTTAAATGATTGGTAATTGTGTTTATGTCAATTTATATGATTTGAAGTAGCTTTGTATTTATATTTGAGACATTATGTAATGCAATTAATTTTCAATTAATGTTTGTTATTGCAATCATTTGATATAATTAACTTGTTTATTGTTACTATAATATGTAATTAACGGCGTTACAAAAAAAAATGTCAGTAATAATTAATATAGTAATAGAGTATGTAGTTAACCGCCATTATAGTCTGTATGTATTAATATAAGAAATTGAAAGGTGTCAGTAAATGATTAATATATTGATAGTTTATATAGTTAACTGTCACTATAACATATAATTAGTGATATAAAAAAAAAAATGTGCAGATAAATTTTGATCTTTAGTGACATTTATATCTCTTTAGTCGTCGGTAAAGTCAATTTTTTTAGGATAGTTACAATAATAACTGTCAGTAAATTAAACATGTATAGCAACACAAAAAAGTGTTATAATAAACAATTGTTATTGACAATCACAAAAAAACATCACAATATCATTTAATGACAAGATTGTAGGTGACGGTTAGTCAACCGTCAAGTAATCATCACTATATCTATACTGTCAGTTTTATGCACTTTTACCGACAGCCAAGATCGTCAGTAAAAGATTGTTTGTTTTCTTGTAGTGTTATTTTAGTGTAGAACGTTTAGAATTCAGTGTTTACATTAAACGCTTCATTTCTAGCAGTCAACAATCTAAATTTTCAAATTAAATTTCTGGCTTAAATTGTTACCTAAAATCTGAGTGATTACACTGATGCTATGTTAATCCAAGATAATGAACTCTTTGGTGATGCAATGACATTTGATAACATATTTAAAACAAATCAATACCTTATGATCTATGTTGCTTTTTGTGGGGTAAATCATCATTGGCAAATTGTTTTCTTTGTATCTTATTTTTTTGTTAATGAGTCAAAGGTGTCATTTATTTGGTTATTGGAACAATTTAAAGTATGCATGGGTAAAGATCCTAAAGTTTTTTTAACTAATCAAGATCTTGAGATGAAGGTTACAATTGAAGTATCCTTTCCAGACACGGTTCATCGTCTTTGTTTGTGACATATATTAAATAAATTACCTCTGAAAATAGGTGCACTTACAAATAACAAAGATGCAATGCATACATTTCATAATATTTTATGGTATTCTCAATCTATTAAAGAGTTTGAAAGACATTGGAACAAATAGATAGACGACAATGGTGTATCAAACAATAAGTGGTTGAATGATATTTATAGTATACCTGAAAAATATATTCACATTTTTTTTGTCGATGTATTTTGTGTTGGTACGAAGATTATCCAATGTAGTGAGAGTATGAATTCATTTTTAGGGAATAAGGTTACAGTATACAATATTTTACTTGAGTTTGTTGTACTATACGAGAATGCTTTGAAGCCTCAAAGAGAAACGGAGAATAATAGTGACCATTATGATAGGTATTATATTCAGTGTTTTTTGTTTTTATGTTTAGTTTGATCACTTTTGGAATTTTATTGTCATAGGTATTACAATCAGAGGTTATTATATAATCATTCTATTGAAAAGCATGTATGTTATTTGTATACAACAAAGGTTTTTCATGACTTTCAAGAACAACTTTCCAAAAGACTTCTACTTGCAGTTCGTGAAACTGTCCAACTTTCACAAGCAGTAAGTCAATGTTTATACACTTTCATGTTTCCACAGAATTTTTTGGAGTTTGCTGTTTTTAAATTTGATAAACCTGATGAAGTGTTCATGATAACAATAGACAACCAAAGAAATTATCTCAGGTGCACTAGTTATATGATGGGATTTGTTGGTATTCCATGTTGTCATTTGTTAGCATTATTTAACTATTACAATGTAAAGAAGCTACCAAAGCATATGATAATGAAGAGGTGAATGAAAGGTATAAATGATGGAATTAAGATAAATATATATAATGATGTCACTGGTGCTGATAAAGTAACTGCTTTCATTGAATTGTCAAGTGAAACAAACGACATTATAAATCAAGCAATTTAGCAAAGCATCTACAAGTGATTTGTAACACCTCGTATGCTACATAATAGTGCCAATATTACCTAATTATTTCAATTAAGTTGAATTAGCTATAATTAACAAATATACAGGCAAATGATTAATGATTAAATAATTAAAGCAAGTTATCCAGATCTACGTGCGGCTAAGTGACTTTAATTGATGCACTAGCATTAGACTGCACCTCCAATTATGCACTTGGAAAGAAAATACAAATAAAACATATGTGAGTAACATTAATGTCTCCCGGCACACGTTCTAAAACTAAAATTTGATAAAACCCTTAAAGGACTACTAAAGTCATGATGAAAGCACCAAAATAGAAAAGTCAATGTGTAACCTGAAAATCCATTTATAAATCATGCTTTCTTTTCAAAAAAAATTTAACATTTTCTCTAAAATTCTATGCATCTTTGTAAATCACTTTTCATGCATCTCAAGAGGCAAAAATCCTAGACTAAAATCTAACCAAAACACAATTCATTTTATATCTCAAATCACAGCAAAACCACAGCTGGAAAAATAATTTAAATCATAAGTCTCAACTCAACTAGAATTTGACTCACAAGCCAAACCATAGTTTAATTCTAGTCCAAAATCACACACACACATAATCTCCACAAAACCTATCATATCACCTTGTCCACAGGTGGTTGATCTGGTCACAAGCAGTTGGCGAGGCTTCAACCCTAACCCTATTGCAGTGCCGCGAACTACCCTACGTAGGAGTTCAACCGCACTGACTGTAGCCTCACAGTATCACATGGGAAACATGCATGAGATGCGTCTTCACAACACCCTAGGTGCCTAAGCACCTAGGGACTCTAACCTCAAACCCGACCAACACCGACACTGAGGGTAATCTGATTCTACCATACCCTAGGTATTGTAATACCACAACACATAATTTCAAGGCTCACTCCTCAGACCAAACTCGGCAACCACAGCCTAAAACTCGTCTTGACTACTTAGGTGTCTCATTATCCTTTGTTGGTAATGTCTGTTGACCCACGTGGTTTCTACAATTCTCGAAAAATCCTTTTAAAACATATGCATCTCTTTTTAAAACCTCCTTTAAAATCATATTATCATCAACAGTCATTCCCAAGCATTTTCACAATTACATAATTATTCACCTAGTGTTCCTAACCATTATTGGATTTCATTATCATAGAAGCCATCTCATGCATATTTTCCATGTATTTCATAATCATTTATAACCATTTAACATTAAAATTTACTGAAAGAGGCACTTACTGTCTACTGGAGAATTGTCACTCGCGTTGGGCGATCGCGCGGCTCAGCCACTTTGCAGCCTCTCATCACCAAGTCGCATTGGTAGGCCATGCCTACTAGTTGCGCTAATATGTTTTGTAGAAAATCTAGAAACTTAGACAGCTCAAGAATCGAACTGAAATACTTCGCAAAACTCCTTAGAAAATCTACAGAACATGCACGATACATCATAATACACATTTAAACATTCAAGGCATATGGATTCACATATCCTCTCATCCAATATCCAAAATCTTAGTAAAGCATGATAATTCTCTGAAAATTTCAAAACCCAACATAAGCATGGAATCCACATGTTTTCATGCAAGTCATGTTAAATTCCCTCATGGATATCAATCCTAGGCATGATTCTAGGGAAAAAATAAAGATAGGGGCTCACCGGTGTTTCTCTCCATCTTCGGCAAGCTCCAACGGTGCCATCGTCTTCCCTACGAACAACCTTCACCTCCATCAGTGGTCCCCTGATGATCATGCTACGATGATGCACGAACCTTTGGCGAAGCCCTCTTCCACTCACTCTTAGTTTATCAACGAGAGGCATATGCTACTACCTTTTCATGTCGCATTAGGATGCACCCCAATCCAATCCCACAAGCATCATTATACACTGTGAAAACCCTACTACCAGACGGCAAGGCCAGAACTAGGGCTATGATCAGACGATCCTTAAGCTCGTTGAAGCTCTCTTCACTAGCTAGCATTTCAAAAAAAGAACAGAATCACATTGTCTAGAAGCCACTTTAATGGAGGGTTTGTGCACCTAGAAAGCACAAGAAATGATTTGATGAGAATTTTATTTCCTATTGACTATATAAATTAATACTGTTTGTGCACTTGACCAGAAAGGATTTCAAAGGAAATCCATTTCCTTTACTTTTTGGAGTATATAATAACCAAATCTTTTCATTTCTCACCCCTCTCTGTGGAATTTCAGCAGATTCTCACCCTCTCGTTCTCCTCCTCGACCCGTCAACGCCTCTCCTCTATGCCCTAAACATGTTGACGGAAATCAGTCATCGACGTCCTCAACCCGTCGTCGTCTTCCACCTCCGACGCAGCGTCGTTGTCTTCCACCTCCGACGCAGCGCCATCGTCTTTGTCCCCAACCCGTCGACGACCGTCTTCCTCTCCCCCGTGCCCTATCCCATTGATGCAACCCGTCCTCCTCCACCTCCCACAGACACTCTCCCCCGCTGGTATTTTGTTTCCCCCTTGGTTTGTTTCCCCCTTCGTTCTTCTAACATCCATGATTGGGGAGGGAGGTAAATGAATGAGTTGCAAAGGAATGGCAGCAGTTGGGCTTAGCACATCATGGAGATCAGATCTCCATGTGCTTTTCTCTTGATTATTTTTGTCGTTTGTCACCAACTTCTGTCACATTCATTCCATCCCTTGTTTCAAAAGAATCAATTTTTTAAATTAATGTTTTGTTCCTCACCTTTTAGATTTTACAGTAGTATCAGAAGATATACAATTAGCAGAATAGATTGTTTTTCATTAAAATTTCGCCTTCATCTATCAATTGATGTCTTGGATGGACAAAAGAAGAGGTGCTTGAGGTTAAATGTTTAGTCTCCTTACTGTTTGTTAATTGTTATGCTAATTTTAGTTCTAACTACATACAAATAAAATATTTGAGCCTTCAGGAAAGCCACCGATTTTATTCTGTCTGTTCAGAATCATCCAAGAACAATCTGTCTGTTCTAGGAAGATAACAAGTTATGTCATCTGACCGTCGAAAACCCTACGGCCGCCGCTCCTCCAAAAGCCTCCCCCAACACCTCCGCTCGCGCGAGCTGCTCAGGAAAGCCACCGATTTCGACTGAGCGGCGTTCAAAGCCAGTCTTGAGGAGGAAGAACTGTCTCCGATCTCGCTGCCTATCAAGGCACATCGTCGATCGGTAAAATCTAGACCTTCTCGTGCCTTAACGGCCTTTGATCAGGGGCGTCGGGTGAGGAAATACCTCTCTTCCTCCTCAGATCTGGGGTCTGACCCCTGTCATCTGAGAAACTTCTGTCCTTCTCTTCCCTGTTCTCTAAGGGATAGATCCATTTCGGACGGCCTCCGTTCGTCCAGATCTGGTTTTTTGACTGTTAAATATGGGGTTGTTTCATTTTTGAGATTTTATTCTGGGCATATTGTTGATATTATTGTTAATTGTTTATGCTTTAGCAAGATTTTATCTCCGAACTGGCTGAATATGTTGGTCTCTTGTTCTTTAAGTTCAGATTTTATCTCTGCTTATGGTGTGGTGATTTATGAATATATTTCTTCCTCTGTAGCTGGAGAATCTATTTTATCCGTTCTCGATCGGACGCTGGCAGCACTTAGGTTTGTTTTCGGGGATGTTTCTCGCTCCCACGGCGTTGTTCGATCGGAACCCTCATTTCCTGTTAGTTTCGACCCCCTTTTCTCCTCTACTGTTCCGGTGAAATTTTTCCCGCCAATGGGTCGTCGGAGCGAGTCTTTTCACTTCTGTCTGAACGAGACTGAAAAGTCAGGTCTCTCTAACTTGTCAGTCCATCCTGCAGTTTCGAGCTCTGTGTGGGGCTATTCTCGGTATCTTCCCCCTAATTTAATTGAGGTCATTAATTTAAATCGGCTTAATAAACAAGGGATTAATGGTAATACCTGCATTAATTCCGTTAATAATTCTAATGTCTCTAATCCCGCTGATTTGGTGGGGCCCCTTTCTCTCTCGTGATAGACGACGTGCCTGTTACATGCTCTCCTTCTATTTTTTCTGGTTTTAATGTTGAGGTGGCCTCGTTGTCTGCGAGCGTAAATTTCTCCCCTTCCCACGAAGATTTTAATACCACGTCGTTTCGGGTGTCAGAAATCTCTGCTACAGAGATTTCCGCTGACCAAAGTTACTCTACGATTGGAAAATATTGTTGTGGCTCGCGCTTTGCCGCTTTACTTTCTTCTTCTCTTCCTGAGAGAACGCATAGAAGTTCCATTGCTTCAGAACACTCTGTTGCTTCATATTTCACATAGTGGACGTTGGTGGAGAACAAGAGAAAAGCCTCCTCTCCTCTGGTATGCTTCTGTCGCGATAATGGCCGTTGTTTTAAATGTGGTCTGCGCGGTCATATTAAAAATAAATGTAAATTTCTGGTTCATGTTATAAATGTAAGTCCCCTTCTCATTCAGTGGCGATTTGTAATTTTTTTCAGGAACACAGTATTCCTCCCCCTACTATGGCTGGATTTTCTCCTCAAAATCCTACTGTAATACCCCCTTCAGATGCTACCTGTGATCTTATGTTGCACTACTCATACTGTGCTATTGTCACTGATCATTCTTCCCACCTAACTAGGGATACCCTTTCATAGCACATCTTAAATAATTGGCCTATTCAAGTTAAGGTAGAGATTAGTGATTTTTCTCCTAGGAAGTTCTTACTAAAATTTTCTTCTGTTAAACTTAAATATGAAACCCTTAGTCTTTTTGGATCCTCCCTTCAGTCACTTTCTGCCTCCTTTATTCACTAGACGCCCAGTTCTAATGCGGTTCTCTCCTTGAAGGAGGAGGGGATCTGGATCCGGATGGAAGGGATCCCACACCACTTATGGTGTATAGAGGTCTTTCATAGAATGCTTTCAGACTTTGCAGAACTGCTGGAAGTTGACCTTTCAATGGATAGGGTGAAATCCTTGGGTTTTGCCAGAGTTAGGATCAAAATACTTCCCGGTAAGGATATCCCTAACATTAGGTTCTCTGCTTATGGGAAAACTGTATACCCCATAAAATTTAGACATAGCTGGGACATCTGTTCTTCTTCTCCCCCCACCCAGAATACTTTCCCTGCATGGCCTAAGCAAACATCTCAAACCTCTTCATCCAGGAACTTGCATCCAATGAAGAAACCTTTTAAAAGTAGCAAAGGTTGGAGAGGTAACAATAGTGGGAAGAATCCTAAATCTGGGAAGAATGTCTGGACAAGATCCACCTCTAGTGCACCCCCTCTGTCTTCTATACATAATACAGCTGGTATATTACCCACCCCCTGCTTCTGGGACAGCAAAATTGACTCCTTCCCCACTGGTTGATACCCCTCTCCCTCTCTCTCTGAAATCAAAACCATCTGAGCCCAATGTTGCTCCTACTTGGGTGGAAGCTGAGATTAGAGCCAGAAATCTTTCTCTGGCAAAATTCAAGAAAGTAATGGTGATTTATGACTATCTGGAGCAAGACGATTTGGGTACCTCTACTTTTGAGAAACCATCTTCGCGGCCTCCTACTCTTGTGCATGCACCAAGTAATGTTTATCAATTATTTGTTGAAAATAATAAATGTCTCAATTATAGCTTTGCTTCCAATTGTGTTCATGACTTTCCTTTTTCCAACAAGGATACCTTGGTTAACTTTGAGGCTAACCAAGTGGACCCGTTACTTTGGGATTCTTATGATCATTTCCAATCTTTTTGCGAGTACATTGGAATTTCATTGGCATCAAAAAATGAGACAATTACTTTTTTTAATCAAGTTAGGTAGGATCAGGGTAAGGAATATATAAATTTGGAAGATCCAAATGCGTCCTCTGAGAGGGCAGGATCCTCTTGTTCTTCCATTAATTTTTAATGATAATAGCTGCCTGGAATATTAGAGGTCTTAGATCTTGTCATAAGATGAGAGAGTTAAAAGAATTTATTCTTTCTAACAAATGTGATTTTATTATTGTTAGTGAAACTAAAAAGGAAGCGTTTACTGATAGTTCTCTTAGGCTTCTGGGAGGTAAAAAAATCAATTCCTGGTCCCTGGTGCCCTTTATAGGAGCATCTGGTGGTATCCTCATTGACTGAGATAGCAGGGTATTAAGGGAAATTAGTTGCATTACTTCCAATTTCTGTCTTTCTATAAATTTTAAAAATCAGGGTGATGATTTCGATTGGTGGCTCACTAGGGTATATGGCCCCTGTGACCATAACCTGAAATCTTTATTCATTGAAGAATTATATTACATTAGCACCCTTGTTAATAATCATTGGATTCTGTGGGGAGATTTTAATGTTATCAGATTTCCCTGTGAGCATTCCCTTAACATTAATAGAACTACTCATATGAATAGATTCAATGATTTCATTGAATAGAATTCCCTGATTAACTTCTCTCCAAATAATTTTTCTTATACTTGGTCAAATTTCCATGACCACCCCATATTAGTAAAACTTGATCGTTTTCTAGTCTCCCCAGACTGGTCTGGGAAATTCCCTGATGTTTTTTGTACTGGTAAAGCTAGAATTGTCTCTGATCATATTCCAATCATAGTTAACACTGTGGCCCCTGATTGGGGTCCCCCCATTTAGATTTTATAAATCTTGGTTTTGTTTAGAGGGTTTTGAACAATTAATTAAGGATTATTGGTGGTAGAATGACTATCCTCTTTCTCAATCCTCTCCTGTGTCTGAGTTTAGCTTCAAACTGAAAAATCTAAAAATCCTGCTTAAGAAGTGGATAGCTCCTATTAAAGCAAATAGAAGTAAAAGACTCAGACTTATAGAATCCCAAATACATGACTTGGATGTTCAAGCTGAACACTCTGACAATATCAATTGGGTAGAAAAAAAGGCCCTGAGATTAGAACACCTTGACTTACTTAAAGAACAAGAGGTTTATTGGAGACAAAAGTCAAGAATTCAATGGTTGAAGGAAAGGGATCTCAACACCTCATTCTTCCACAATATGGTAAAATGTCACAGAAGGGCAAACAATATTTCCTCCCTTCTCATCAATAATTCAATAACCATATCCCAAATGGAGATTTGCAGAGAAATTGAGAAACACTTTACTAGGCTTTTTAACAAGGATAGCAGTCTTCATATCTCCTTTAACTGGGAAACCCTTATTTCAGTAAAAATCTCTTTTCCTGAACAGCTTGAGATGTCTTTTGAGGAAGAAGAGATTAGATCTAATGTGGTCAAATTATCTAGGGACAAGTCTCCAGGTCCTAATGGCTTCCCTTTGATCTTCTTTCAGCATTACTGGGATATGCTGAAAACTGATCTAGTTAACATCTTCCAGTCCTTCCATTCTTCCAATAATCCTGAATTTCTTTCTGCAATTAACCAAACTTTCATTGCACTTATTCCTAAGAAACAGGGTGCCATAAGGATTCAAGATTTTAGACCTATTAGTTTAGTTAATAGCCTTTACAAGATTATAACTAAAACTTTGGCTTCTAGGCTGTCGCCTGTGCTGAATACAGCCATTGATACTTCTCAGAGTGCCTTTTTGGCTGGGAGATCTATTGGAGATTGTTTCCTTGTGGCGCAAGAGACCCTATACTTTATGAGATCTTCAAATATTAATGGCTTCATTCTTAAATTAGATTTCGAAAAGGCTTTTGACAATATTAATTGGAACTTTTTGATAGATGCACTTTCTGGAATGGGTTTTGGGGATAAGTGGATCTCTTGGATCCGAATGTGTATATCTACTGCTAAACTCTCTGTTTTAATTAATGGCTCACCTAAAGGTTTCTTTAGAGCATCCAATGGTTTAAGACAGGGTGATCCTTTATCTCCTTTACTATTTATTATAGCTACAAATGTGTTAAACTGTATGCTGCAAGCAGCCAAGAGAAGCAATTTAATTTCTGGGATTAAATTCCAACATGAAGGTCCATCTCTGGTCAATCTGCAATATGCAGAT
>JAMKQA010015925.1:0-16690 GCA_024699735.1 Posidonia australis
TACCAAAGATAGAGAGATCCTTGTTACTCTGGAAGGACCAAGGATGCTTTGGGATGCAAGGGAGTGCTCCAGAAAACGAGTATATGCTGCTGGAAAGAAGATATAGCTTGCTCAAGATGCTTGCTCAGATTAGGATTTGCTGAACTCAATGTTTCTAACCTCTCCTAATGGTTGCCTATGGGTGTCCTTATATAGGATTTTCTCATGGGTAACTCCTAGGAATGCAAGGAGCCTCGTAGATGAAAAGCCTGGAAGATTCCATGGCATATTCGTTGCTAGAGGTAACAGCCACGGGAGGTGGAAAGTTAGCAGCCCGCAGCCTACGAAATGGTTGAGCGCCTGGGATGTGCTTCGGGTATGTGCGCCTGGCATATGCGCCTGCTAGGTGTGCTAGGTAAGTGTGCTAGCTAGGTGTGCTAGGGAGGTGTGTTAGCTAGGTGTGCTAGCTAGGTTCTCTCTCCCACCTATCTGGAGTTCTAGTTGGGCTGCGGGCTTGCTATGGGTTTAGGATTGGTTCAAGGGTTAGCCACATCTAAAGCAACAACTGGAAAGCTCATCCATGGGTCACCTCAAAATCGGAGTGTCTACACCACACAATACTGAAAACTAAAATCATAGCTCAAAATAAAGTCTAGACAACTCTCCTGTCAAGCCCAAACAACCAGACCAAAGCCAAAATAACAGTCTAGAAGTCTCACTTGACTTGCAATACTGGACATCAACACAAAAACCTCAACCAGAACCCAAAGTTTTGGTACGAAGGTGCAAGACACCTACTGGCTCATGTCCCTCAGAAACACAACCAAATCAATGTCAAAACACCTAGAACTGTACCACTGAATGCTCTTTCAGTGCACCACACACCAAACCAATCAACACTAGACCTAGGGACAACATCATGCTCCTTATTGTCTATTCTAAACCATTAGGGAAGAGACTTAATACATCTAAGTCGTATTGTCTTTTAAGCTATCCACATTTCTGGGATTTCTTGCTAGCTTAATTTAGACAATCTTTAAACCATTGTAGTGATTATCCTCATCATTATTGTGTTAATTAATCACCTCACTAAGATTAACATATATATATATATATTAATCAACCCTCAAAAATTCTAAAACAGGCTCAAAGACTAGTTCAGTAGACCAAAATCTTTCGGTCAACTGAACCAACACACAGGTCTCAAACCAAAGAAGCAGTTTGATATACTAGACCCATTTGGTATACCGAGCCAAGGATCCAAGGCAAAATTGACAGCCAAAACTGCTTGCCAAACCAAGACGACACACCGAAAATCCCCGATTCGATATATCAAATCCATTCGGTATGCTGAGCCAGGCGAAATTCAGAAAAATGGTCGTTCGCCCTAAAACTTAATCGTTAGAATGGGAGCCTCTAAATGACCCATTTCTGGTGATCTACAAATCACACAAAAATCTACAAACATGATATATTAAGCATGCTATCAAATGGAACAAATTTCAATCAAATCCATTAAGCATAGCTCCTGAAATAAAATCACAAAGTCAAGAAGCCCATTAATCAATGTTGTAGCAAAATCCATAATTCTGTCCAAAAACCCACAATAATCACTTAAAATGACATGATCCACTCATACACATGTAATCCAACTAATCCACATCAATTCCATCATTTTCATGATTTTATCATAATTTATTATCATTTATGCCATTAAAACCCAAAGCACATAAATGAGAGAGAGGGGGGATGCGTGCCTTTTTTTTGGTAGACTCCAACGACCCAAGCCTCTCCAACGAGCTTCTCCTCCTCATTGGTGTTAGAAATATACTTTGTTTTGATGATTAAATTTGGACTAATGAATTTTTTGTATATTTTCATGAAAGAGAAATAAGGTTGAAGAATTGTAATTATTTGAGTCGTGTAATCTTATGAAAAATGTTGTAAATAAATATATAAGGATGTACTTAGCAATTTGGTTGTATCAAAGATGATGTATCAAAATCGACATACCAGAGGAAAATCGATATACCGAAACAAGAGAAATCGGTACACAAAACGGAACTCTGAATCAAAAGATGAAGAATCCAAAACGGCATACCGGAGTAAAACGGCATACCGAAACAGGAAAAATTGACATAAGCAACAGAACTTCGAAAAAGATGGTGAAGAAAAAGCTGAAGATAAAATGACATACCGTACTAAGACGGTATATTGTATCAAGAGAATTCGGCATACCAAAAGAATTCTGGCATACCGAATTGTCCGAGAGTTGCTGTTTGAAGAGAAAAATGGCATTTCGGAGGTCAAAACAGCATACCGATAGACTAACCGTTTATGACCGTTTTCTAGTCGTTAGACACATCTTTTGATGGTCCTTTGGCTATAAATAGGACCTCTACCAGCCTTGATAGGACACACATCTCTTCTATACATGTATCTCTCGATTATTGTGTTCAAACGCTGTCCTACATTCTCTTCACAAGTCGATATTGTAATCTTATGTGAAAGCGCTCTGTGAAAGAGAAGGCAATTTGTTGTAAAGCTACAAAAGGAGGCTCTAGCTTCTCTGAGAACGAGAAGTGGAAGGAGCAAAGATTGAGTTGGTGGAATAGCCAACGCAAGTAAGTGTTTTATCATCCTAGTATAAGGGAAAAATCTCAAGAGGGTTTTAAGGAGTGGACTAGGCCAGGGTTTTTGGCCGAACCACTATAAATTGCCTGTGTATTCATTGTCTCTCATCTCCCTCATGTGCATGAATTAGTATTAACCTCAAATTTACATGATTGTGCTATAGTTTCTTGTTTACTATTGTAACATACTTCATTTTGATTAACTTGTACCTAAAATTAGGAAAGTAAATATTAAAAATTAAAGTTCTCTATTCACCCCCCTCTAGAGAAGCCACTCAATCCTACAATTGGTATCAGAGTAAGGTTTTCTAGAGTTAGATTAATTATCTACTAGAATATATGGCTTCTTCATCATTTAACAATAATATTGTAGAAGGACAAAGCATTAATAGACCATCATTTTTTGATGGAATAAATTATGGTTATTGGAAATGTAGGATGATCATATATCTGAAATCAATAAACTTTGAATTATGGGATGTAGTAGTAAATGGCTTTACTTTAAGCTCCACGTCATTTAAAGAATGGAGTAATGAAGAAAAACTTCTAGCACAATTAGATACTAAAGGATTAAACATTTTATTTTGTGCTGTTAGTAAGGAACGATTCAATAGGATCTCAAACTACAAGAGTTCCCATGAAGCATGACATATTTTAGAAGTCATACATGAAGGAACTAACCAAGTTAAGGAAACAAAAATAAGCATGCTTGTTCACAAATTTGAATTATTTAAAATGAAAGATAATGAATTTATAAGTGAAATGTTCACTAGATTTAATGAAATAACTAATAACCTACAATCCCTTGGCAAGAATTATTCTCAAAGTGAATTAGTGAAGAAAATCTTTCGGTCTCTTACCCCCGAATGGGAAAAGAAGACCACTGTCATAGAAGAAGCAAAGGACTTGTCTACTTATTCCTTAGAAGACTTAATAGGAAACCTGACTTCATATGAGGTTCAACTTAAGGAAAAGGAAAAAGAAAAGAAAGGAATTTAAAACTCTAAAAAGAAGAATATAGCACTAAAAGTCATTTCAGATTCAGAAGAATCCGAAGATGAAGATGAAGGCATTGCCCTGTTAACTAGAAAATTTAAGAAATTCATTAAGAGAAAAAGATTTCAGAGGAAATTAAATAAATCTCAAGATAAAAGCAAAGAAAAAGATGATCCACCCCTATGCTTTAAATGCAATAAGCCAGGACATCTCAAAAGAGAATGTTCATTTTTAAGAATGAAAATTAATACAACTAGAGCAATTGAATATAACCTTTTGAATTGTTAAAAATACAACTAGACCCTTTTATTAAATTCTATTCTCTATTTTATTTTCTTCCATTTTCTTCTCTAACCCTGTTGCCAATCTAATGCATGATTTCCCCTAAATCAACATAATATTTTCGTGTTATTGATTTACAAGTAGAAACGTTAAACTTAACCAATCCAAATCGATTAACAGTTTGGATCCAACAGTAGGATTATTTGGTTCAAGTTAATTAGAAAAATGTACATGCTTTTAATACAATTTGGTATGCCATTACAAACCACGTTTCCTCTTTCAAAATTTATTTGGTGATCGGTAAATTTGGTCGATGAGAAGTTTTTCTCTTGGGCAACATGATGGGTGCACAAAGATAAAAGACATAACAAGAGTTAATAAATATGTTGTGCTAAAAATCTACATACAATATTTCAATTGTTCAGCAATTGATTACTAAAACCTGAAACATGACAATGAAGGTCCAGCACTTCATTTACACGAGATAAAACTCCACTACAATGATTTTTTTTATTTTTATTTTTTTGAATTAGAACTACAATGACATATTAGAGATATCAACATCCGATGGAACATGATAATGTCTCGTTGTGACAGTAGTTGAGAGAACTTTAAACTCATCACAGGTTTCAGATTTGAATCCTAAGACATACATAAAAATTCACATAACAAAAAAAAACATCTGATGGGACATCTAAAGATTTATTACGAATAAAAATATATTTATTTAATTTTGTAATGACGAAGGAAAAAGACAACATTGGACCGTCCCTGACCTTCTTTAATCTGTCACAAACAAACGCAATTTTTTTATAACGGAAAAATAATATGTGTGTCTATTTTGATTTAATATGTGCGCCTATTATAGCACAAGCGTACACTATTTTATATGTAAAAAACAAAAAAAGAAAATATCAACATGTCTTTTTATAGTAAACATACATCATGTAATTACAAGAAATAAAAACGGAACAAGAGAGAGACAGAGAACACAACGTTGTCGTCGAAGGTGGTCGTCGTCTCTTTGCTCATCTCTCCTCCATCTCCGGCCAAACTGGGTTCTACTTGTAGGTTACAATTTTCTTTCTCTTTTTCTGTCCAAATCACATAGGAAGGGGAAGGTCTTCAGTCAAACAGGATCTTATGATTTCTTGTCAAGAATATCTTTTTTCTTAATACATTATAAGGAAAAACAAATGATCTTGATTTCACAAAAAGAGGTTTAAAATTTTATCCATTGTTTGATTTTCACATGATTTTTTATCACATGGAATTGTATTTTCTCCTATGTTGAGTCCAGCAAAGAAAGGATAAGGTGAAGATTGCCCATTTATTGTCGATTTGTCATGTCTTTTTCTTTCATTTTTTGTGATAAAAACAGCAAGAAAGTTTTAAAATTATTATTATTATTATTACAGAGAGAAGGAGAGAGAGAGAAAGAGATTATAGAAAGAATGACGGATAGAAATGTCAAATTGTTGATGTACATATAGACAACGAGGAATAAATGAAGGTAGAAACGAATGCGGAGAGGGTGATGTGAAAATTACAAGAATAAGGAAGCTTAGGAAAACCTCCCTTCCTCCCCGTCACACTCTCTCTTGCCATCGTTCATCCTATCCACGGCAAAACCTCTCTTTTTTCCTCCACCATTCGCATCGCCGTTGCTACAATCCACGAGAGTTTTACAAGAAACTTAGGAAAAAATTCTAACCACAATCTCAAATACTACAACGAAAACTAAAAAAATGTAGTAACATTGAAACAAAATAAAGTATGAAATTAAAACTAAAATTTAAACGTTACGAATAAAAAATCAAAATTATCATATAAAGAAGATATTAAAGTATGAAACTTATACTAAACTAAAACGTTATGAATCAAAAAAATTGAAATTGCTATATAAAAAGCGATATTAATGTGATTCAATTACCATAAAAAACTATCAGTAAATGAAAATAAAGGAAAAATAAAAAATTACAAAATTACCATTACAAAATAAGCGACTGCTAATTCAAAATTAATATTTAGTCTAAAACATGAAATGTGTTATTAATGGTAGATGATGAAAGACCTTAAATAATAAAAGTAAAGACAAACCTCATCTAAGCTTTATATATATATATATATATATATATATATATATATATAATCAATATCTAAAGAGATCTGTTCTTACTTTAATGAGGTCGTTGATCTTGTTTATCCATCATGATAATTATCTTATAATTTAATTTTGATGAAAATAAAAATTATTTTCAAAATTTATCTAAAATTTTTCATTTTAAAATTTAAAATCTTTCGACAATATCTCATTGTCACAGGGAGAACTTTAAACTCGTTACAGATCTCAGGTTCAAATTCTAAGACATGCATAAAAATTCACCTAAACCGATAATAAAAAAAAAAATTTAAAATCTTTCTCCTTTAATTATTAAAACCTCTCCACCTCCTCCCCCTGAACAAAAAAGACACTAGCAGCAAACCACCATCCTACTACCTACCATTGTTGACACCCTTACCTCTTGCTGGTCACCTCCAATGCATCTCTTTCTCCTGCCACCGCAACGCCCTCCCCTTCCATAAGTCCTCGTTGGCCACCATCGCCATAAACACCCTTCCTCCCCCCGCTGGTTGCTCGCCAATGCCCTCCCCTCTACTCCATCAGCCTCCCCCTCGCCATGCACCATCCATCTTGTTTGTGGCAAATATCTCCTCTTTCTTTTCGCCATTTACACCGCCCTTACTATAAAAGCCGAATACTATGGCCCACTTACAATTTTTTTATACATGAATATTATGTAACGGTCTCATTCTGTTGTTGAAATTTTTCTTATACACGAATATCTTATTTATTTATTAGTCCTCTCTTCTCTCTCTCTCTCTCTCTGACTGTTTCCATTTTGTCTCTGTTTACCGCTGAGCCAGCCATAGACGACCTGTCCAAGCCTTCCCTTGTCAAACCCATGCCCCACATTAAAAAAACCAAACCGAAAAAGGGTATCCAACTCCCATTCCACCACTTCCTCCTTAGATCCCCTCGGCTCTCTCACAATCCCTCCTCCTCTTTTTACCACCCAAAGGACCAATCTTCCCCCGCAAATCTCTCGACCCATCTGCTGATTCCGATTGCATTTCAGATCTGAGGCGGGTCCGTGGTCTGGGGACATCAGGGGAAGATGGTGAGGTTGCCCTATACGACCGCCTTGACGACCCTCTTCAGCTACGGCCTTCTGTTCGTTTTTGGGCAGCTCAGGGACCACTTCCGGAAGATCACGGATTGGTGGAAACCCAAATCTCAGAAGGTCCGAATCAAGTCGACTTTTTAATTGGTTCTGTTTGCTTCGGGCTGTTTGTGGTTTTGTATGTGTGTGTTTGATTTGATTTGGGTTCTGAGGAGTAGGATTTGTTGTCACAGGAAAAGGGGTATGCGCCAATCTGCTTGGGGCTCGAGGATTTCTATACGCGGAGGCTGTATCTTAGAATTCAGGTAATATTTTTAATTTTCTGTTGATTTTGTTTATTGGGTCTGTGCATTTTGGTTGTTTATTTGAATTGCAATGAAGGGAAATGGATCTTGGTATTTTCCCCATTTTGCTGTTTGATCCTTTTTAGTCGTCGAATACGGTTATTGCTGCGAGACTTACGAAAAATTAAAAGGTTGCTGTGAGTAATGCCTGTAGAAGTGGGATATGGTGCACTAGTTTTCGCCTACATAAATTCCAGATTAGGAATGTGGAATTTGTGATGAATTGGTTATTTAAGTCCAAGGAATCCTCAATTTGCTCGACATTGTCTTGGGTGAAATATCCACTTTGTATGAATTTTTCTGTTTGCTTCAATTTTACAGGTATACAGGAAAGATGAACTTCTAACCATACTCTCCGTATCAGAGTATAAATCTTGTGATGAAGGCAAATATTTTTTTTAATATTCCAAGCATTCAGTATTATGATACTTAAATTTATTATGAAAACAGACTCCTGCTACAGTATCAATTGAGTTTAGGTTCATTAATTACAGTTACAAAGAACTACATTGCGTACTTGTGTCTCAACTTTGCTGTGGTAGTGTACATATTTTTATAGCATCGACCCTCCTGTGCCTTTGTTTTTACAAATTTACAGAAACAACTCTTATCTAAATGTTAGCATGGTTCTTGTATCTTAGCATTAAAGGTTCTCATGGATCATAACTTTGTACTGGCGTGTATTTTTACCTATTTTTTGATGTTTCTGTTTGTGTAGGATTGTTTTTCCCGACCTATATCAAGTGCACCAGATGCATGGTTTGATGTTGTTGAACGCCAGTCTAATGATGGAAACAAGACTTTATAGTAAGTTCTTATAAGTGGCTCTGTTATATTAAAATTGTCCTTGATTACTACCATTCTTGTATCATGCACATGCTCCACATGATATGAAATCTGTAATAATCTTAATTACAGATATACCTCTTTAAAAACAGAGATTCTGTGTAGAGAAAAAAAAAGGATATCTTTTATTATGCGAATTAAGTTTTTTTTTTATTTGAAGAATGATAGAAAACTTCTTTTATTAATGAAAACTCTAGTTGTACAAAAAAAAATCGAGGATGAGATGGCTTGGTGGAAAAAAGGAAAAAATTACACAAGCATATTCCAATTACCCATATCCCTGATCAAAGACCAACTCTTTCCCAAAACTTCAATTTGTTGCAAACTACATCTACTGTGAACTACACATAAGCTGCTTCATGATTGGAGATTAGTCTGTTCCCTGACAACCAAATGTGCCAGCAGCACCTGGTGTGTGGAAAATCAATAGCTGCAGTTTAAACTTTAGCTTTTATAGTGACTATGATGTGCTAGATTATCAAAGGACTTCCACAGATGTGCCCCGCCATCCCAAACTTCACAAGAACTCTTTACATTGCCAGCAACCATATGTTACATTGAACCCTTTTCACTAGAAAACATTCAATTTTTTATTTTATTGATTACTGATGCCAATGGCAAACCAAATGGGTTGAATTTTTAAAATGGTCATGTGAGGTCTGACCCAAATCAACATTATAAGCAGGTTGGGCATGATTCTCTTTTAAAAAATGATGGCCAAGGAAGTCAGGCCTATCCCCAGCTCAAAATATTTGAAAGTCTGTCTTGAAGTGTTTTTCGTTTTTGAAAGAGAATAAAACTCATATGTTTTTGAGAAGATATGTATAAAACAAAAATTTAAATGATTAAGATAAAAGTCATGTTGGAATTAATATAAAAGGTTAGAATCATCCTTGTCATAGTTAAGTTTGGATCTTTTCATCCACCTCCAAAACAGATAGGTAGGAGGGCCCACCCCTAGACCAATTATTGCTCAGCATGGCATCGTGATCCGAAGGCCTAAAAGGTCAAGCTCAGGCCCAGGCTTGGCCAGTGGGCCCTTGGACTGACCTGAACACTGGCAACCATACATATAAGGGCAAACAATGCAAATATGAATGTCTTATTTTTTTCAAGAATATAATATGTGATAAATTAGTGATTTTTTAAGTTAATGTGTGACCAACTGATTAGTCATTAAATGGTTCCACCTTTATGGATAGTAGGTTCATGCTTCACAATTTGGTTAATGGGCAAACTCACTATATACATCCACTGCAGACATTGATTCTTCCAATTTCTTCCTTTTAAGCCTAAGGTTGTATTGTTTTTGAGATCCTGACTGACAACCTGTAAACTGTTATCATTGAAGCCGAACAGGAAAAACAAGTAAATGCCTCAATCTGGGATCATACAATTATCTCGGGTTTGCATCAGCAGATGAATATTGCACGCCACGTGTAATTGAATCTCTGAAGAGATACTCACCAAGCACCTGCAGTATGCGTGTTGACAGTGGTTAGTACACTTAACTTTGAAAAGCGTAACGTGGTGAGATATGATTTTATTGATGAGGATCTTGTTTGGCTACAGGTACAACTAAACTGCATATGGAGCTAGAGGATGTGGTTGCCAAGTATGTTGGCAAACCAGCAGCTGTCTGCTTTGGCATGGGCTATGTGACCAACTCTGCTATCATCCCAGCCCTGATTGGGAAGGTCAGTTGCTTTCTTTGACCTGGAGTGGAATTGTATAAGAGAGGCTTGTTTTGCACTAGGATGCCACAACATCTTCACTGTTTTAGTGTCATTGTCTTCCATTTGCTATGTCAGGGTGGGCTGATAATTAGTGACTCTTTGAACCACAATTCAATTGTCAATGGTGCTCGAGGGTCCGGTGCAACTGTTCGAGTTTTCCAACACAACAGTATGTTAATATCACTCTACACTCTCTTTAGCTCCCCATGCTCCAATAGTAATCATTTTTTATTCCTTTAGCTCCATCTCATTTGGAGGAAGTGCTGAGAGAACAGATTGCTGAGGGACAACCTCGAACACATAGACCTTGGAAAAAGATCATAGTCATTGTTGAGGGAATCTACAGCATGGAAGGGGAACTCTGCAAATTACCTGAGATCATATCAGTATGCAAGAAGTACAAGGTTAGTCATACTGGAATGCTAATTATGTCTTCAATTTTGCTATCATTTAGCTGTATGTAATTTGATAGTTTTATAAGCAAATGAGGCTTTGTTTAATCCATTTTAATTAATCAACTGAAATTAGAGATTCAAATATGAGCCTTTCTGGGTGTTCTTTTGGTTATGGCTGAAAGTCTAAGAACAATTAGAACATTTTCTCTGTATCTTATGGGAACTATTCTTAGAACTTTTTTTTTCTGTATCTCATGGGAACTATTCCTAGAACATTTTTTTCCTGTATCTCATGGGAGCTTTCTTGGGATAGGCGTACACATACTTGGATGAGGCCCACAGCATTGGTGCAATTGGGAAATCGGGTAGAGGCATTTGTGAGCTTTTAGGGGTCGACCCAGCTGATGTAGACATTATGATGGGTACCTTCTCAAAATCATTTGGATCTTGTGGAGGTTATATTGCTGCATCGAAGGTTTATTTCTCTCTTTACTACAAGTTGCAATATTACTCTGTGTGTAGAAGGTATAATTTGTAGCCTGTGCTAATCTCCATCTCCTACCTCTGTCAGGAAATCATTCAGTATTTAAAGTATACATGCCCAGCACATCTCTATGCCACTTCCATGTCACCTCCTGCTGTTGAACAAGTGATATCTGCCATCAAAGTCATTCTTGGGGAGGATGGCTCCAACAGAGGTGCATAACAACATCCATACAATTATCAGTTTTTTTTTTAACCAATATACTTTCCCACAATAAACTTAACTGGTCTCAGCTGTTATTAAGTGCAGGGGCTATCAAGCTTGCTCAAATTCGAGAGAACAGTAACTTCTTCCGATCAGAACTGCAGAAAATGGGTTTTGAGGTTCTTGGGGACAACGACTCTCCAGTTATGCCAATAATGCTGTACAATCCTGCAAAGATCCCGGCCTTCTCTAGGGAGTGTCTCAGGCAAAAAGTAAGTCCAAAGGCATTTTAAGAGGTTAGCAAAAATGCTTATTAGATTCTAAACTTGGTACAAACTTTTTCTACTGAGAAAATGACACCATGAATGCTCAACAAAATGGTGATGCCGTGCCTCATAGCATTGCAGAAGGAAAGAGGCAGTCTAATATTTAGAGGCCTTATGCACAACTCACAAGTATGCTAGGATCTACACTCTAGACAATGGTTGGGGCACTTCAGGAATGACCAAATGAGTGCCATGATTTTGGAGGAAGAATTAAACTTTGGCATTATAACTTGTTTGGGAAGCATTTTTAATTGCTTGAGGGCTCGTGCTGTTTCTTTCCTGTTTTCTTCTTTCCTGCCTACATGTCCTTACCATCTACATAAGCCCATCGGTCTGGCCTTTTCATTGTATGTTTTATTTTCTCTTGTAGTTTTAATAAATCTCTTATTTTGACAGCTCAAAATAAAAGTTTCGATCAAAAGAAAGACCTTACAGGGTTGGTGTACTTTGTGTTTGCTAAAATTAGAGTATATTAGATTGTAAGGTCAGCAGTAAGGTCATAATCTCCTCCTTGTTCTTGTGAAATCATTATCTGGTACATTAAATAACACCAAGATGTAGATGTGATGGTAGTATTTGCCATCTCTTATTTCTATCTTTTTGTACTCTGTTTCATTGATGGTTTTGTTGTCTTTCATTTACGTTGCTGGGTATAGTGTTCACCTTCATTACCTTTATGAAAGGGCTAATAGGTCTGGCTTGTTCCTATTTTCTTTTAATTTATTTTTTCTTGACAATTTCTTTCAATGTTTTTCAACTAGTGACATATTTCACTCTGCTGCTCATAAAACGAAAAAAAGAAATCTCATTGATTTTTTTCTGATGTGACATTTTCTTTTCTGATGTTTTTGAAATAGCTTTATGGTTCGTCTTCAACATAAGAACCATTGATCATGTCAGTCTCCTTATCGATCATGCTTTGTTTCTATCTTAAAGCTGCGTCCAAATGTTGTAGGTTGCTGTTGTGACTGTTGCATTTCCTGCTACCCCTCTTCTCTTGGCGAGGGTTCGGATATGCATTTCTGCTTCACACACCCGGGAAGATCTGATCAAAGCCTTGGATGTGAGTTAGAAGCAGTTCCAACCATATGATACATTGCATTTACTCTTTCATTATATGAAAAATATTTGTCATAGGAAACATGTTTCTTACTTGGAAAACTTCTATTCAGGTTATCAGCAAAGTTGGTGATGAGGTGGGCATAAAGTACTTCCCTGTTGAGCCTCTTAAGCCCCCAAGTCATGTGGCTATGAAACCTCACGATCACGCGGTGCAAGCTCCCGTGACTTCAAAATCGAAAACTTGTGCAGCCTCGAAGAAGCAAAAGTAGGGCTTTTCTCCTTCCCTAAGCAACATTGATGCCGATGGTGGATGTCAGTTAATATAAACTTCACATCTTATGTACAGCTATTACACTTATTTTCGTCTCTCTCATGTGTTCAGATACACACCCAATCTCCATGTTGTTGGCTGAAAGAATAGGATAGTTTTGTTATAATACAAAAACATCCTGTGCTTTGCTGCATTATCAACAGTCTTTGTGTCATTCTGGAAAAGCTAAGCCTTTGGGACTTCTCTTTTGAATCTTGTGAAATATGCTTTGCCAATTTGTTCCCACCTGATCTGCTTAGAAGGGTGGAGACAGGGATTGTGTTGGCAGTGAACCACGAATATGATGTTTGTTTTTACCAATGCCAGTTACCATACATAATATTGCCATCAAAAATTTATAAGCAAAGACCCAACACTTAAAATTTTACCTACTCCATGCCTTGATCTCAAAAAGAAAGCAAAAATTCTCGGTCGTTTTTCATAAGCCAGAACGAAGAAACTCGAAACACATTTTGTTTAACAAAAACTTTTGATCCCATTCTGTGAGTTACTTGAAGATTCAAATCAGAGATAATTGTAGCTATTTATCCGACCATAGGCACCACCAGCTACTCTGTTCGCTACATTTTCAGCAGTATAGTTTTTCCATTTAAAAAATACTTGCAACTTCTGCAATCTCGTGCATGTGAAGGACTACACAATCCAAGAGCTACAACAATGTCAATGCCAAGTACACAACACTTGGTATACTTATGACGACAACATCAATACCAAGTGCAGTCATTGCCTGATCACTGAGCTCCATGTTGCTTCCTCCTAGCCTGTCCACCATGTCCGGCACCGACTCCCAATCCCTCGAGTCCTAATCGTAGGGGTCATCCAAGCTCATCCTCATACGAGCGTCCAGTCGTAAAACTTTCGGCTCTCTTCCCTGCTCAGCACATTGTACGCCTCCCTCATTTGCATGAACTTTGTCGATGCAGGTGGAACTCCTTCGACAGTCTTCTATAAGCTGCCTTTATACAGAATTATAAAGTCAGTTTCGGGTGTGAGTGTGACACCCAGAAATCTAGTAGAATTATATAGAATTGCACGTCCTAAGTTTTACTTCCACGTGAAGAGTATTCTACTACTTATCATGAAAGTTGCTTGATTGGAAAATAAATGCCAAACTGGTAGTGCTAAGTGGCGGAGACCTTTCTCCCAAGTTCTCTTTACGTTTGTCTTTGACACCTTGTCGTTGGCCGGACCGGCCACCAACACAGCCTTCGACAGAATTGTTGCCACCAACCCAGGCTTCCAGGATTCATGTCTTCTAATGGTGCGAAGGAAAGTGCAGGAAGGTGTTGCTGCTGAAAGCCATTGGAGGAATTGTGGAGAATTGAATTGATGCAATGGGAACTTCTCGACCAAAAGAGAAAAGATTTGTTACTAGCATTGTTGTTGTGGCTCCCACCTCTTAAAGTACAACCACGGAGAATTTCAGATTTGTTGTAAAATGTATTCGATTATGTGGTATAAGTTTAGATTTATACGTTTCTTCAGAGGTTAATGAAATATCAAACATAAATTAATTAAATTACAGAACAATCTATTTGATTTTAAGATAATATATATATTTAATTTAATTTTTACACATTTAAAAAATAACAAATACATACAGAAACTTCCTCAATTTTTGTAATCAGGTTAGTACTCAACCACCAGCAACAGAAGAGAGAGGGTGAACAGGAGAGGGGGCAGACAGAAGAAGAGAACTGCTTGGGAGTAACAGGCAAGAGGAGTAACCAAAGTAATTCATGAGCAAGCAGGTATAAACACCTCGACCAATTAGCCACAAATTACAACATTATATACTTAATGCTGTCCAAATATGAAAATTTGAAACACACCATCTTATTCTATTCTTAATTGTTGGAGTGAAAAAACTCTAAACAATGAACATATGAAAGATGCATAGTCGTTTACAAAATAGTAAGGATAAGATACAACCTAGTGGCTAGTATGTGTCCAAATCATAACTAGCATAAGATTGGTAACGAGTAAGAGAATGGGACTGAAGAAGCAAATGCATTACTAAATGAAAATCAACCTTCTTTTGATATAACAAGATCATAAGAAAAAAACCAGACAGTTCTTTCTATTAGAAAGAAATATCAAATATTTTAACTATAAGGGCAAAACGATTAATAAAAAAAACAAAACAAATTACAAAACAAATAGGTATTTGATTTCTCATCAGATAAAGAGAAAGCATACAAGGCAATATTACTAACATCAATCCAAAGTTCCATAAGAGAAATGAAAGAGCAATAAAGAAATACAGAAGAGAAAGTCGTAAAGCCAGAGTGAGCATCAGTTTTAAAAAGCTCGATTTTGTAGAGACTTCATTGAGAAAATCTCAGTAAAATCACAATTTATTTCATCATCTGCTCACATCTTTCTTTACACAGACACAAACACACACGCACACCCCTACTGGCAGAATAAGTCCCCACCATTAAAAGGAAAACTTGACTGCATCTGAATATGGAGAGAAGAGGCACAAGAACTACAGGTCTTCATATTTTCTATTCCTCTGTTTATATATGGCAGTCCAGCGGCAAATGGCGACGGAGATTAGGGTTTCCAGCGCAATAAAAGAGAGTATAATACCAAAACTGACCCTACTTGAATGTTCTCTGTATTTCTCTTCGTAAACCAATTTCTGCTCAAATGAGTTTTCATGGAAGTCAGAGATGTATGACTTCACCCCAACTTTTTTTCCTTTTTTCTTTTTCCTTTTTTTGCAAACGGAGATGTATGACATATTGTCATAAAAAATATATGAAAATTGAAAAAAAAAAACCGATGGATCAAAGTAATATGTCAAAAAAAAAAAGATGTATGACAAACGTTTTTTTTTTGTTATCGGTTTAGAAAGGGAGAAGGGGGCATGACGAGTTTATATCATTTTCCAGTCACTACGAAATATTTCTGCATGTCCTAGGATTCGAACCCAGGACCTGTGGCGAGTTTGAAGTTCTCCCAACCAGATGTATGACAAATGTGAATGGATCTAAAAGAGCATTAGACTATTTGAGATGTATGTCGAAAGAATACCTTGTGGTACACAATCTCTACTTAATGCTACGCAAGTTTGTCAAACATACTCATTTAGATTTTTATAATAAAATAGGTGAAGGTAAACATGATATTTTCAAATTTTTGGTTGATCAATTATTTTTATAATAAAATAGGTGAAGGCATACCTTTTTTTGTTGTTAATGGTTTAAAAGTTTGTTATTTCAATGGCAAAAAAGCCAAGTAAGAACATTGTCATGACCAAATATTATAAAACCTCAGGCCTTAGAGTCCTCTTAAAATGTATCAAAATTGGGAACCAAATTTGAAGTACAAATCAATAACTAACAATAGAGATAGTTCTTAAACATATAGGGCAATATCACGCCTTAGGATTCTCCAAATTGTTCTGAGAATCCTTCTCAGGTAGAATTCTTGAGGATGAAGGAAAAGAAGGAGGAATGGAGGACTCCACCATCTGTGAAGCCATGCCAGATGTATATTGTAGCATTTCATCCTTCTCGAAACCTGAAGCAAGCGTTTCTACCCAAAAATGCATTAGTGAAATAATATCTTGTATGATCAAAGAGTATGATCTAGCTGAATTACGAAAAAATCTATTGTTCCTTTCTTTCCAAATCAACCAGAGAATGATTTGCAGTAACAAGGTCCAACCAGAAGATGATAAATCAAATTTTAGATGGGGAGAAAACAAAAACAGAACAGCAACTCGGAAAAAACCAGGATAAAGATCAGAAGCCAGAAAAAATCGCCAGATATCCCTAGCAAAAATACAGTTTAAAAACAGATGATTATTACTCTCAGTATGAGCAGAACAAAAGATGCACAATGAAGACCCAGACCAGCCTCTCTTGAGCAGATTC
>JAMKQA010015926.1:0-41385 GCA_024699735.1 Posidonia australis
AGGTGAGCCTGGTTACAGTCTTTTTATTCTGTAATTTGTGTAATTAGGCTTGTGATGCTATTGTTTAGTAGCGTGCCCGGGTTCGGGGCGTTACAACTATGCTTATATAACTGTACTCTGCTTGTTTTCTGATAGACTTGGCTTGCTACTCATATGGGGGTGGAAGTCCTGCGCCCCTAACATTTTGTCTTTGACTCTTATAATCGTATCAATCATTCACACACCCTTCTTGGTGTCTATGAAATATGTGAGAGATTACGGAACCTTACTGAGGATATTGTAGTCTGGCGCATTCTGTTCATAACTGTGAAGCCCTTCACTGCCTTCTTTAACGACAGCAACATGCGACTAGTTATCCTCCCGGGACTTATGGGTGGTGTGGAATATTATCTCGTCTGTGTTCTACATTAATTTGGCTTCTGCCAAGATTCAATTGAGTAAAGCCCCATGCCTGACCACTTCAAAGGGTACGCACTCGGTTCTAATGTGACAACCTTTGAGTTAGCTCGCTTGATGCGTGGTGGTATTCGATCTTTTGGTCTTGCCATTACTAAAGGTTTGAGTTGCACAGCAGAATACGAGGTCGAAATTAAAGAAACTTGGCCTATAAATGAACTTTCTCCTGGTGGCATTTCATCTGTAGGAGCTGGTAGCTCAAAAAAAGCAAGAATCAACTGATTGTAACTTGAGGGTCCACTACTATGAATTTCCCATGCATTCTTGATCAATTTTTGTACAACCAAGGAGCTGTAATAAAGGGATAGACTTGTTTTACAATGTATCTTTCCTGAACCTGATTTGGACTGTCTTGGCAATGAATTCAATCTACGCTCTTTGTAACAAGCAGCTTGTGTTGGCCCGCATGCTCCAGACAGTAGTACTGTCCCAGTGATCTTCTTGACTTAGAAAGGCAACTGGCATGTCCCTAGTTAAAGACCTATTTTCAACCAAAGAACAATTAACATGCTCCTGGTTGAAGCTCCCTTTTTTGCCAATATTCCAACTCAAAAGGCAGCTAGCATGCCCCTGGTTGGAACATGGGCAAACACTTTGCAAAGTGATGCAAAATATATAAAAGAGATGCGATTTAAGATGCTGAATGTCAAGTGATTTATACAAGACTTATGTAAGATGGAAGCAAGATTTATGCATAGTGTACAGAAGATATTGGTGCCCTCAGCGTCAAGGAAGCCTTTATTGCCTGCTTCAAGGAACTAGGATGTCCTCAACTCACCTGGCACTACCTAGATCCCTGGGTTTATGGTGGCTCTCACACAATCAATAGACTTTTGGGATAAAACAGGCTCCATGCCAAACTCCTAGGGCCCTATACCTACTTTTTCTATAATTCATTTTTCTTTTACTCCCTCAAAAGGCATGCTAACTTACACTATCCCTATTTGGAAGTAATAAACACCTAGGCTGGGCAGGTGGCTGCTCTCCTTTTTTTAAAATTTTAACTTAAGGGGTGGCTAGTCCCTTTGGAAGTATGGGCTTGGTAGGTGTATGGTGACATCTGGGCCTGATTATCCATTTTTAATTGTAAACCATGTAATTAATTGTAATATTGTATAAATGATTTATTAATGGATAATCTGTTGTTTTTGGTGATTGTGGGGTTTTGGTTGGCTTTCTATGCACCTGCTTGTGATTTGGGACTAGTGTGGAGTCTAATTTGAGGATGCACAGTCGCCTCAGTTTACGTGCTCATCCTTTCCTCTTTCCTTTCTTTCTTTTTCTCCTTCTCTTACTCACAAGCTCACCTCACCCCGTCTTCTTCCCCTTCATCCTCCACCAGCCTGTGCCACCAACGACGTTGGCCCGTGCCTTCCTGTCTTTTCCGAAGTGATGGGCGGCCACGTGACGCGGGAGGAGGAGGAGATAAGAGAAGCAGAGGCGAGTGGAAGAGGGAGAGTTACGACGCGAAAAGGAAGAAGGAGAGGAAGAACGACGCACGCGGAGGAGGTGGTGGTTGTCGGTGTGGTCCACCAGAGGAGGAAGCTTTGCCGGGGCTGCGCTGGAGTGCGAGGAGAGACGTTGGTGTGCGGGGAGGCTCGTCGGAGAGGTACGCGACTCCTCATTTCCCTTTGTCTTGCATTATCTTGAAAATGAGTTAAATGCATGAAAATGAAGAAAAATGCATGTAAAATCGTAGAAAAATAGTGGGAATGATGACAATGAGCTAAAATGCATGAAAACCTAGATATCATGTGGTTAGGATTGAAATTTGTAGGAATATGCAAGATTTTGTGATGAAGGCTATAGTAGCCATTATGAGTCTCATCCCTTTGTGATTTTTGTGTGGATTGTGTGGTTGATGAAATCATGACTGGTTTGAGGGGTTTTGAAGTAGACTCACCCCATGATTTATTGGTAATTTGTGATGTGTGTTTGGGGGTCTTACGGAGGCTCCCACTTCCGACGATTTCGTCGACCGAAACAAGGGAATGCCCTGGTTGCGGGAAATTCAGTATACCGAATTAAATTCGGTATACCGAAATCCTCACAGATTAAGCCAGGATACTTGGTTTCGGTAGGCCGAAATCATCTAATCGACCGAATTAGGGACTTTCGATATACCAAAAATGTTCAGTATGCCGAACCGGGGATTTTCGGTATACCGAACCTGAAATTCGGTCTATCGATTTTGCCCTGGCTCTGATATATACAAATATGATTATAAAATAAAAAAGGAAAGGTTTTAAATGAACAATAAGCATGTGTTAATGATTTTTCCCCATGTAATGACATGGATGAATGTGGAACCCAAATAAGAGGATTTGGGCATGGTTTTGGGTTTTAGACCCTATAAAAGAATAAAATTGTTGATTGTGTGTGGTTTTGGGCATGAAACCCAATTTATGATTTTTAAAGCATAGTTTTTCATGAAATGAGTTGGGACCCCAGTGGAGGGTCAAGTATTGCATGGAGACAAATTCCTGCAATGGAAAAGAAAGAAAATGGAAATTGTTTTGAAAAAGGAAGCTTAAAGAGTTTTGAAAATAAAACACTAATAATGTGTTAAGGAACCATGGGGGTTAGTGTCGACAACATGGTGAGAGTATGATGCTCCAATGAAACCAGTTGCCAAACACGACTGTGGTTGCCGAGCTTGAGACAGTGTACGCTGAGCCTGGGTCATTGAACCTAGTTGTTCGGGTCACCGAGCTCGTGACGGTGTAGGCTAACCCTATTGAACCTAGTTGTTCGGATCACCGACGATGTAGGCTGAACCTGGGTCGTTGTACCTAGTTGTTCGGGTCATCGATAGGGCATTAGACAAAGACGTATCCCCATGCATATATGAAAAAGATTGAGGCTGGTTGGCAGGGGCGGTGGCATCCCGCACGGGGAATTTCACCGCAGTAGTACAGGGAGATAGGAGAAATGATGTCCTCGCCTACTACTTGTGTGTCTGGTTATCCCTGATCAAGGTAATATCAGTAAAGAAAAGTGGAAATGTATAAGAAAAGGAATGTGATTTTGAGAAATGATAAGAAACGTGGTCTGGTTAGGATTGGACTTATGAATGGTTCTAAAATCCTAGAAATGAATGAGAATTTTGGTTTTAACCAGCTACCAGCCAATGTTTGAGGTTTTGATTTGAGCCCTGAGAGGCATTGTATCTTAGGCTGGTTCTGGTCAAAAATATGAATTTCTCAGAAAATGGAAAGGATAGGAAAAGTGTGATTTTGGGAAGAAACCCCAAGTATTGGAAAAGGGCATGTTTTGGAAAATGATTTCTAAAATGTTTTGAAAAGAAAAGAAAGATGGGTTTGAAAAGAGTATGGATTTGGGATTAAATTCTCAAGTGATTTCAAACAAAAAAAGAAAAGGGAATGATGTTTTAAATGGAAAAGTGGATTTTCAAAAGAAAACTAAGTTTTATCAATTAAAAGTCGAGTTTTGGTTTTTTGCTAGATTTCGCTATTTTTGTGTTTGGGGCTCGTACTAGGTGACTTAGATGTCACTCACGCGTGCTTGTTTGGTTTTCAAGTGCTGATCGTGTGTAGTCGAGTTTCGGTGCTAGAGTCGGAGCTTCTAGCCGCACATCGTTTCCTAGAGGTGAGCCTTAGTTACAGTTATTTAATTTTACTATAATTAGTATAATTTTTCTTATGATATTATGATTTAGGTAACGCGCCTGGGTTCAGGGTGTTACATGTATGCTTCGACTCCTCTCCAAGATGAGTTATAGGGATAGAGTTGTCCCGCATGCTTCTCTCACTAGAGCTAACTTCTATCTTCATCTTCTGTCTTCTCATTTCTTTTGTACTCCGATGTCTATGTTTATTTTTCCTTTGCTCGCACTCTTACTCTCATCCTAACATTTTGTCTCCCTCTTGAAGTATAGGTCACTTGAGAATTTGTACATTTCGTTCAATTCCCCGCAAATAGTGGCTGGCCTTCTGATTTTCCTCATTGGGCAATAATTGTGCCAATGTTTCCTATTATGACTACAATGCAAAGAAAAGAAAATACAATGCATATGATACAACATGCATGATGTGTGGATGCAATAACCTAAAACAAAAAATTACTAAAGCAAGATACATAGAGATGCATGGTTCATAACGGAATGCTTTGCAAGGCCCAGGAGTGGCGGAAAATCACTAGTAGTACTTGTTTAGGTAGGATGCATTGACGGGCTTTGGCTATTTCCCATGATCCATATCCTCAAGAATGACTTGCACCTTTGGACAAGGCTTCTTTCACAATGAATGGTCCACACCAATTGGGCCTGAACTTCCTTCGAGCATCAGGCAGATGAATGGCGCACAAAACCAAATCACCTGGCACAAAATTTTTGGGTCGAACTTTCTTCTAATACGCTTGGCCATTCGCTTTTGGTAACACTGGGCATGGTGCAGAGCTTGTAATCTGTGCTCATTTTGCCTCATCAAGTTCATCTTCTTTTAAAATTCTGAGTGATAGAATTTCCACTTCGAAAGGGAGGACAACTTCCATACCATAGACAAGTGAATACAACATTGCTCCTGTTGATGTTCAGACTGATGTCCTGTAAGCCCATAGTGCGTAGGGGAGCTTTTCATTCCAGTCTTTGTGAGTCTCAGCCATCTTTTTCAAAATCTTGATCAGGTTATTAGCTGATTCGACGATACCGTTCATTTGCGGCCGATAAGGAGAGGATCAATGGTGTTTGATCTTGTAAATTTGAAGATAGTCCTCAACTCTCTTTGCTATGAAGTTCGTTCTGTTATCTTATATGATTGCATGTGGAATCCCATATCTGGCAATGATATTAATGTTAATGAATTTTTTGTAGCTGCCACTGTAACTATTTTATACGATGCCGCCTCGACCTACTTTGTGAAGTAATCGATGGCCACGAGTATGCACCGATGTCCATTAGATGCAGCTGGATGTATTGCCCCGATAACATCAATTCCCCAAGTAGAAAAAGACCAAGGTGATGACATGCTATGCAGTTGTTGTGGGGGAGCATGTATAAAATTATCATGTACTTGGCAATTGTGGCATTTCTGCACAAATCGGTAACAACCCGTTTCCATAGTAGACTAAAAATAACCCTGCAACATGATTTTCTTCGCCAAGAGCACCTGATTCATGTGTGGACCACATGTTCTTGTATGAATTTTTAACATCAATATATCTACCACCATCTTATCTACACATCTAAGGAGCATTTGGTTGTAGGATCTTCTTGTATAGGTGCCTTGCTCCAAGTACATATTTGGACGCCAGTCGTATCAAGGTCTTCTTATCCGTTGTGGAGATGTTGGATGGGAATTCACCGAATTCCAAGAAAATTTTGTTATCTTGATACCAAGACAACTCCACTACTGGTTTTGTTTCTTGGATGTGCATACAATGTGCAAGTCGCTCTATGTAGGTTACTGAAATATCCGCCGTGTGGGCCTCTGGCAGCGATAACCATGACGCCAGGGCTGCTAACGCATCTGTATACACATTCTTGGCCCACTTCATGAAAGAGAATTTGACCTCTTTGAACTCGTCAACCAGCTTCAGCAAATGCTCATGATATAACACAAGTTTCTAGTATTTAGTTCTCGAATCGCCATTAATCTATGAAATGACCAGCATTGCATCCCCATATACTCTTCGCTCTCGGACACCTTGTTCTAGTGTCATCTGTAATTCTAGGATGCATGCCTCGTATTCAGCTTTATTGTTGGTACATTCGAATGTCAATTTCCTCACAAAGGGAATTAGTTGTCCCTACGGTGTTGCTAAGTGCCTCTTCCCCTTTTATTAACAGTACCATCAAAGTATAGACACTACTGAGGTTCTTCCCTGGGGCCTTGTAACTCTGTATCACCTATTGCAAATAGAATGTCTTCATCTGGAAATTGTGTTTACAGCGGCTGATATTCTGGAAAAGGCAAGTTAGCCCAATGATCCGCCATCGCCTGTCCTTTCATTCACTTCTGTGTCATAAAGGTAATGTCATATTGCGACAACATAACCTGTCACTTGACACATCTGCCTATTAAGGCTGGCTTTTGGAACAGGTACTTAATAAGATTGTGGCGACATAATAGCAAGACTGGATATGCCATCCTGTAGTGCTTGAGGCACCGAGTGGCCCACACCAAGGATAAGCAAACCTTTTTTTTATGATATTGTACTTAACCTCGTAGTCGTTAAACTTCTTGCTGAGGTGGTAGATTGCCCTCTCCTTACGCTCTGATTCATCGTGTTGGCCTAAAACTGTGCCCATGGAGTGTTGTGTAGTTGAGAGATATAATAATAGAGGTCGTCCTAGCGTATGAGGAACTAAGACTGGAGGTTTCAGCAGAAGCTGCTTGATCTTGTCGAAGGCTGCTTGGCATTCGTCATTCCAGTGTGTCTATGCATTTTTCCTCAAGAGCTTGAAGATCAGCTCGCAAATGGTGTGAGCTGTGTTATGAACCAGCTGATATACTGTAATCGCCCCAACAATCCTCGAACTTCTTTTTCAGTAGCGGGGGGAGGCATGTCAATAATGGCTCTGGATTTGTGATGATCCACCTCTATTCCTCTCTAGCTAATAATGTAACCAAGGAGCTTTCCAGAGGATACCCTGAATACGCATTTGTTGGGGTTGAGATAGAGCTTATACTTTCTTAGACAGTCAAACAACTTCCGTAGGCAGGAAAGATGATCCTCGGGCTCTTTGGACTTGGCGATCATGTCATCTACATACACTTCAACTTCTTGATGCATGAGATCGTGGAATAGTATTGTCATGGCCCTTTGATATGTTGCGTCTACATTCTTCAACCCAAATGGCATTACCCTGTAGCAAAAGACTCCCCAGGGGGTGATGAAAGACGTCTTCTTCATGTCTTCTTCTACCATTCTGATCTGGTTGTATCTTAAGAATCCATCCATAAATGATAACATTTTATGCCCTGTCGTATTGTCAACCAAAATATCAATGTGGGGAAGTGGGAAGTCATCCTTGGGGCTCGTCTTGTTGAGATCTTGGTAATCTATGCCCATGTGAACCCGCCCGTCTTTCTTCGACACTGGCACCACATTTACGACCCACTCAGGATATAGGATGACATTGAAGAAATTGACTTTATGTTGTTTCATGATTTCCTCCTTAAGTTTCAACAACCACTAAGGTCGCCATCTGCGGAGTTTTTGCTTGACTAGCTTTGTATTTGGTTTTAGTGGTAATGTGTGTACCACCACCTCTATGTCTAGGCTAACCATGTCGTCATAGCTCCACACAAAGACATCCACATATTCTTTTAAGAAGGTTATAAATTCTGCCTCTGCTTGTGGTGGTAGCTTGGCACTGATGCGTGTTTTTTTAACATCTTCTACCGTGCCGATGTTGACAAGCTCTGTCTCTTCCTCCACATGTAAGTTAGGCCCCTGGGTCATTATCGTGAGGTTGAAACTGCGAGGGCACATTATCATCGTCTTCGGCATCTACACCATCAACCTCGTCAACCTCATCTTTTTTTCCCATAAGCAATGCTCTTAGATAGAATTTTTTGCTCAAAGGTTGGATCTATAATATCAACTGAGAGGATTTCCTCTAATTCTGTTCCCTGATGGCGCTTCATAACGGTCACAGTGATTTTTGTATTCTTGTAGTTACATTATGCGACCTCTTTTACAATACGACTGCTTAGGCCAACTGAGGACTTGGGGCTCCCTGCTTCTGATGTTGATGCATCTCTATTTACATGTTTTGATTTTTCAAGATTTTCAGATTTTTTTTGTGTTTTCTGATTTTTTTTGTATTTTCCATAATGTTTACAAAAGATGTTACATGCTAACGGCTGTCTTATTGCTAACTAATGAGATTACTGCCACCTGTGCTGCTTCCTGAGCCTAGCTTAGGGTTTTTTTTTGCTCCTCACCCCTGAGGTAGGCTTGGGTTGCTAGTACCAGCTAGACCCACTTACCGACTACTGAGAGATTAACTCCATTGGTCTGGCATATACTTTTTCTAACTCTTGAAGGACCATAACTGAAACTTGGTCCTGTGGTGGTACTAGTGATTCTGACTACGATTTTAAAACAACTTTTCCTTTCCTGACTTTGTTGTGCTCCGTTAGATCCTATGTGAGCACCTCCAACTATTCTTGGAACAAAACATCTAAGTCGCCAACTATGTCATCTGTTAGGCTGTTCTCTGAGTCTACCTTCTGAACAAGGTTTTACACTACTAGTGCCTGATGCACTGTTGGCTGTTCTAACTCTAACAAAATTGCACAATTTTGAAATTACTGACAGAACTACTCAATACCCTACTCTAACTCTAACTGGTCATCCTCCACATAGGACTCTCCTAGACAAATCCAAATTGTTGGTGACTGTGACACTGAGACTGTGAACAGACTCTGGTTCGGATCCAAGATGCCTATACTGGTGAAGTTAGTCAAATCTCGGGGAATGATCATCTTTAGAGACTTACAGGAGTGCGGGAATCTCTTCTTTTGGATTTGATGCACATATCCCAATCCGTCACGCTCTCTCCACTCTTCTGCCTCAATTGGCTCAGCGATTCCTTAGCCGTATCACCCAAGGGGGTTCCTTTCTCGTATCCCCATTTGCGACACAAGTTATCAACCATCAAACGGGGATTATTACGAACGGCCACACAGTTGACACACTCGAGAGCAGGAATGAAATTAACTGGCTCAAAATAGTTGACACGATATAGAATATCAGAAGGCTTGGGATCAAACTAAACAATGTGGGGGCCTACAGTAGAGACTGCCTCAACCTTCTCCGAATCTTCCGCCATGACAACAATAACGTTGTCATCCTAGTAGAACTTGATCATACGATGAAGAGTTGAGGAAATGACCTGATGCTTGTGAAGTCAAGGGCGTCCAAGCAAGAGATTAAAGGAGGGCTCAATATCAACGATGTAGAATTCTACATCGAAGCGGGTTAGACCAATGATCAATGGAATGACTAAGATCCCGAGTGCATCATCGTGCATATTATCGAAGGTCGTCATCCCTTTCGCAGTTGGTATTATATCTTCGGATTTGAATCAGATTACACTTGCAGTACACAAGGGGCAGACATTTAAACCTGCTCTGTTATCTACCAGAGTGAGGGGGATGTGAAAGCCTCGATGTTGCACGGTGATGAACAAGGGAGAGTTGTGATTTGTCCTTGACAGTGGCAACTCTTGATTCGAGAAGGAGATCACTTGTGGCACCGCAATCATACCCACCATACTCTCGAGGGTGGCTGGCTCGATGGTTGAGGATACGTGGGTAGCTTGGAAGACTCTAAGGAAGGCTTCCCTATGCTCAGCTAAAGTGTGGATCAAATCCCAGATGGAGATGTCAGCTTTGACTTTCTTAAGCTGAGTGGTTATGTCAGCTGAAGGTTGATCTTTTTTGGTGGGAACGGGTGGAGCTACTCTTGGTGTGGTTGATTGTGAGGACTGAGCTTGCAACTAGATGGAAACTGGTGCTGGAAAGCTAGGCTCGAGCGCTGGAGGTCTAAAAGGTTGAGCTTCCGATTGGATAGGATTTGGTGTTGGAAGACTAGGTTTGGGTGCTGGGGGTTTGTACACCCTATCCAATCATGTTACCTCTGCATACATTTCTACGGCATAATTGTATGGAACGCGATGAGTGTCGTGAATAAGGGTGACGACGACTACAGGACGGGCTACTAACTCTACTGGGATAGCTAGCGAATATGAAACTTGGTAGTCCTGGGATGCTGGTGACTGGAAAGGTCCGGATTGTGGCTAGGCTAAGAGACAAATTGGTGTAGGTGGCTGTGAATGTACGACAGGTAGTGCCACAGTGTACTTCAACTCGGTAGTAAGGTGAATCATATTGATTGACTTCTCGGAACCACTGAGGAAGGGTCGATACAACTGATAGGGAAATTGAGATGATACATTATGTATAAGATCGGTAGGACGAATAGAGGATGATATGGAATCAAAAGGAAAGTTGGAATTGACTCCCGAGGGACCTGATGCTCCCGGGGCTAAATGCTGAGGTAAAGGCTGGCTAACAATGTTGGCATGTGCTGGGGGTGCTTGTACGGTCGTCGATACAGGCCCTGGGCCTGCCACTTGTGTACTAATCACAATGACCTTCTGGTCAATCAAGTCTTGGATAGCATCTCTTAGTGTGAAGCAATTATCCATCGAGTGGCCTACGACCCGATGGAAATTGCAGAATGCGTTCGTATTATACCATGCAAGAAGTGGACTTGGTGGCAGGTGAATTTTAAGATGCCTCTATAGGGATGTGACTTTTGGGAAAACCATGCTCAACGGCTCCACCAAAGGAGTATGTGGCGCTTGTCACGGTGTTGTCGCTTCGGTTGTGGATGTACCGATGGCGGGCGCATCCTAACCGACGGGGTAGGGTATACTAGAGTGGCAGTGGGAGTGATGTGCAATGAATGAGGTGCTCTAGGTGTGGGTGCATAAACTATTTGGCGCTGAGGGGGTGGATGGACATTTACCGGTGCAATAGGGGATCTGATGTAAGAAACTGCATTCTTGGAGGGATCCCGCCTCTTGGGTGGATTGGCGTTAGGGCTGTTGTTATTGTTACTGCTGTTGGCACCACTATGTGAGGAAGTGGCTTGTTTGGCAAATGCAGAGAGTGCTGGAAAACTGCCACCACGCAGAGAACTCTCAACACAGGCACTCGCCCAAAGCAAAGCTGAAAAGGTAGTAATTGGCTGTATGCTGAGTAGAGCCCCGACTATTGACTGTGCTCCTCGAATCATGATCTCAATAAACTCCTCATCTGACAGTCTATCTTTAACTTGTGAAGCCAAGGATCACCATCCTCTCACATACTCCCCAAATGTTTCTTGTGGCCTCTGCTTAACTACGACCAAGTCCTCTCGCTTCGGGACTAGGTCCAGGTTAAAGGAACATTGTTTGAGGAACGCTTGAGTGAAATCGTTCCAAGTCATAATGGTGGCCATATTGAGGGAAGTGAACCATTTCAACACGGGTCCTGTAAGACTCTTCTGGAACGGGTGGATAAGCAACCTCTCGTCAGCTTGAAGCTGGGCGAGATCTCCGTAATAGGCTTTGAGGTATGAGATTGGGTAGCCTCTATCATTATATTTCTTGAATTCCGGAATATGAAAATTTGATGGGAGAGTCGTCTCTAGGAAATAACAGAGTTCTCCGCCTTGCACTTGTCAGAGTGTCCGCTTTAAATCATTCACCCTTATAAGGAGAGCGTCTAGAGCTACTGTCGTCGTAGATTGTGCAGTTGATGCGGGTGTCGCGTACACTATATGGGTTGCCCCTAAAGGCTACTCTAGATCCATCATTCTGCCATCTCGTGCCATAGTAGGATGGCTGGTGTACCCCTGCAAAAGTGCTATGGGCTGAGGTGCAAAAGATGAAGCTTGTGTTTGATACAAGGGTGAAGAAAGAACAGGGGGTGGTGCTACAAGAGTTGAGGAATGTAGGAGCAAGAGCTATTGGATTGGAATAGCCCTGAGAACTATGCTCATGGCCGGTTGTGCTCCCGCCAGCCAAGAAGGCTGGCCACCAGATAATGGAGATGCATGCTGTGTAGGGTATTGAGGTGATGCTGTAGAAGGCAATGTCAATGCCCCTATTGTCGGGGAAACAAGGGATGACGACAGCTGTAGTGGTAGTGCAGTGGGTTCAACCTGTGGTCCTAGGGTTGGTTGCAAAGGCAACTCGGGAGTCGGAAAGGATGAACATGAAAATGGTTGGAGTGCAAATGCTAATCCCTACAACTACTAGGCGAGAGCCGACATTTGTTGTAGATGCGCGGTCACAGGATCATCAGTTGCAGTTCCAAAAGACGAAGTTGGAAAAGGAACGGATGCATCAGGAACCTAGAAACTCAATTGTTTGAATTGAGGGGAAGCTACTACAGGAACAACCGCAGTCGGTTGGGTACCTGAAGACGTATAGTCCTAAGAAGGAGTGGTGAAAACTCCTAGAGCCTGGGGGATGGTCATGGCAACAGACTCAATAGTTGGGGCCCCAAAGGCAACAGATGACCAAGATGATGAACCCAAAAGTAGAGTGGCCACAGGGACATGGTACTGAGATGGTGAAGGTCCCGCCAAGATATAGGGAGGTCCTCCAGCTGCTAGGGAAAAGATAGAGACAGCAAAGATGATAGGAACTGATACAAAGGAAGGAGGGACCGAAGCAGGGACCTCCTCTTGGTCAACAAAGGGGTAAAACTTGCTAGTTTGCTGGGCCATAGCGGACTACGAGTGGGTACGAATCAGACTACGACTGGGAACAAGAGGGTGAAGCCTAGGATTATCGTCAAAAGTGACGAATAACTAAAGAGATGTGGTCGAAAATCAAGTCACACTAGGTGTCAGTGAAAGGAAATCTCGAGCTTCGACTAAGGAACTCGTACACTGATCGGTACTAATTGTCAAAAAATGGGAAACATGTTAGGAAAGATGATGCAATGTTTATGGTGGTATGAGTGCAAATGTATGAATGATTTTAATATGCACTCTCTCACAATCTAGGAGTGTCCTAACAAGCCGTCTACTCTGGGTTCACACAAGGGTAAATGAGTCTCCGACTCAAGGTTAGAAAGTAAAGGTTCCCATTCTAAATCCTTGTGAAAGCTTAGGCAGTGAACGGGTGGCGCATTCGGGGCCTCGTCCTCTGCCAAAGCAGTAGGTTGTATCCTCTACTAACATTGATGACCTCAGACAAGGGGGACAAACCAATATCTTATCCCACACCAAAGCCATAGAATGAGAAACCAAGGAATGTCCTTAGCAAACTGTAGGTGAACTCAAGAGAGAGAAGAAGCATGCCTTATAAGATGAATGTAAAATATGCTTTAAGTCTTTTACTTGTAAATTTATTAAACCTTTGGGGAAAGTTTGCAATTTGTCACTAGTTTGCCCTATTTATTCATTTTTGTTTTTATGTGTTTTTTATTAACCAAAAGGGGAGAAACACATGTCTCTAATCTCCTAATCATGACAAGTGCAAAACAGAGAAGAAAACATCCAAAGCAAACACCAATCAACAAACAAAAGGCATGCACATGTCATGTGCCCAAGTGGTGACATAGTAAATGTGTAAAAGAAAAACACTCATTATACAAAAAACATGCTTAAAAAAGTAAACAAGGCACAACTTATGCTACAAAAAAAAAGGGGAAGCAGCTAAAGCAAAGGATAGGAAACAAGCAAGCACGCAAAAATAACCAAAGCAAACGGAAAAAGCCAAAACGAAAGCCAAGATCTGGTATCCCCAGTGGAGTCGCCAGTTCCTGTAACCATGCCGGCGACGGCCTTGTGTGTGGCACAAAAGGCCAAATGTGCGAGGGTTAGCAAAGGTCACGACAGAAAAAGTGATAAAAACTACGAAATACAGATGTCGCCACCTAATCTACTTAAAAACGGGAGACAAGGAAAGTCGTTTTAAAACATCGAAAACTATGCAAATATGCATGATTCATGCCAATGGGAAAAAAGGATAATCATGAACCAGAAAATTGAGTAAGGATCCCTATTACACACGGGGAAAGTATTAAGCACCCCTGTGCGCCCGACAAGTCGGTCTTTCATGGCTTTTCGTTCACTTATTTGGCTATGTTGGCCTTACAGCATGTTCCTGTACACCTAAGGGTGATATACGATGCTATGCTATATGCATGTTGTGCCTTATGCTAAATATGGGAAGAGAGATTGTGGGGTGTCCTAATGCTCTGAAATGCTACTCAAGTTGTGGACCAAGCATCAGTGCAAAGATATTACACCGACATGATAATGGATCCACTAACACCAAGTAGCTAACATCCTCACTTTGCTACATGCAAAACCTAGGCTATCATGCAAATATGAGTATGAAATCGTACAAGTATTGTCCTAGAATATCTAGGAGAACACACAAGAAAAACCAGAGTCAAAACAAATCGAGAACCATGCTAAATAATATACCAAAAAGCCATTGTTTGTGCACTGAAACAAGAAGGTGCGCCTGTCTGGTGTGCTAGATAGGTGTGCCTGTCTGGTGCACCAAAATGGTGCTATTGTCTGGTACGTCGTTTAGTGCTCCACTGATATGTGCCAGTTCTGTGCGCCATAGAGGTGAGACTCAGAAACTTCAGAATAGATAGTGACTGACTGGTATACCATGCCTATATGAAATCTTGTAAATGTGCTTAAGACTGTCTGAAAACTCATCCTAGATGTCAAAAAACCCTAAACACACATAGGTTCACCTCTTTTCTATAAAGCCATAAAGGAATGGATGATAACCCATGACACCATGAAATGGGTCTTGTGCTCAAGGGCAGGAAGCTTCACACAAGACCACAAATTCCTATCTTGTAAAAAAACGCATAGAGCTATAGCTACTGCACAAAACCGAAACCAAAAATATGCAAGAGGAACAATATGGATGCATGCAAAAGGGGGCTTGAACTCATCAAATCAGTCCTATTGTATCCAAAGTATCAATAAAACATACAATGAATCCACCAAATATTGCATATCCATGAGATTCAGTAGAACAAAGGACAATAAAGGCAAGCATATATCTTATCAAACACATGATTCATCAAGATAAACATAAAAATAAAGCATGATAGGCATAGTTGTATAAAAACATGTTCTATAAGAGTGTCATGCTCTATTAACATGGTCCAACAAATATAAAACTTAGGATATTCATTATGTAGAATTTCCCCAAAGCAAACCGATATCCATGAAAAGAAACCCTATGCCCCATGAATATAGCCTAGCTACATGAAGGGTTGAATGTTTTCCTAATTGTTGTGCTCTTGTTCTCCTCCACTAGTGCCTTGAGATGATTTTAGTGGCTTAAGAAAACAGAGATCTCCTTCCGCCCAAGTTGCCTCCAAGTGATGCAAGAGAAGAGGCTTTGTGGAAGGTATGGGTGAATGGGTTTTTCCTTGTACTAATTGAGTGATTTCTTGCTCAAAGGTGGAAGTCTTGGCTATGGACAGAAGCTAGGTCGTGGGTGTTTGTGCAAAGGTGCAATGGCTCCTCCTCTCTCTCTTTTTCCAACCTTTTTCACCAATGGCTACCCAAGGCCTTATATAGAGAGTGATCTTGAGAGTTTTGGAAGTTCTAAGGACTTAAGAAACAAAGGACCACCTAAGACCAAGTAAATGATCGTTATGCTGATTATAGTGGAAAGTAATAGCAGAATATGAGTATAATGGCTGGAGCTTTGTTAAGCAAATGAACAGCCAGAGTGATCTTATGTGCGCCAGCCAGGTGTGCCTGTTAGGTGCTCCAAATTGGTGCGCCAATTAAGTGCTTCAGTCAGGTGTGCTGGCTTAATGCTCCAATCAGATGTGCCATACAAGTGTGCTACCCAAATGTACTGAAAAAGTGTGTCATTTCGCTATACTGGTTAAATGTGCTTAATAGGATGTTGGATTTGCTTCTGGAGTCTAACCTATGGCTCTAGGTTGGTTTAATGCACTTGGAAGATTCTAGGTTCTTGGAAAGCAAGATCTGAATTCATCGCCACAGAATTCATCAACGAGCCGCCTCAAAATCAGGGTGTCTACTCCCATTATGTCACAAGACACCTCAACCCGTGGACCTCAACCTTGGCCCCGCAAATGATAGTTAGGGAGTATCCTACCTCTAAGATTCGACGAACACTCGCCTCAATTTCTAAACTCCCAACCTCAACTAAGGAGACATGCCTGACCACCCAAGAATGTCGTCACATTCTCTAATTCTGACGATACGATCCCACAATGTCTTACCCTGCACACAGAAAACCTGAAAAGCTATTTTATAAAATGGACCAACTCATTTCTTTGAAAACCATTTTCAAACTATTTTATATCTTTGGAAACTCATTCAAAAACCTCAACAAAACGGCACACCAGGTGTCCCATAAGACCACCATTGATGGCATACGATCCTATTTCAAATGGGCAAAACAAATCAATCCGGAAATCTTCGGAAAACTATCTTTTCATAAGGGTAGTTGGGGCTTGAATTGGTAGACCATTTTGAAAATGGAATACCAAAATTCCCTAATTCGGTCAACCGAAAAGGATCAGTCGCCCGAACTGGATACAGGTCAACACTCAAGGTATGGAACAACACACCAAAAACCAGATTGATCGATTGAAATTTCCTAATCCGATAGTCCGATTTGGTTTGGTCAATCGAACCTACACTAAGAGGACTAAACTGACAAAAAATGGCATACCGAAATGATTTAGTATGCCATTTTCTGCGAAAGTAGAAAACAGTCTCTAGCTTCAAGGGATGGACTCCCAAAATAAGTACTACAAGATCTAACTAAAACATATATTGTAGACCCTTGAGTCTACTCCAAATCTACATAATCAAAACCAAAATCCATTCATCATGCAGAGAAAAAGAAATTCGCGAAGCCATAGGGGGCGTAAATGACCTAAAAACACACAATGCCATTAATGGCTATAAATTTTACCATAAATCATCATAAATTCACAATAAATTCTAGGAATGTAAATTTACCTAGATTTCATGCATTCCTTTCATTTTCTATCATTTTCATGCTTCCTACAACATGGGGGTGAGGTGTGTACTTAAGAACGTACTTCGACGATCCACTCCGATCTCTAGTCAACTCCGGTGATCCTAGGCATTCTTGGTCACTCCACAACCTCAGAAACACCACATCGAAGCTCTACGCACTACCATGCGCCGCCTCAAGCTACCGCCGACCTCTACTCCTTCACGGTACCACCGCTAGGGGAAAACAGAGGAGGGAGAGAATGGGTGAGGGGGAGAGAGAGATGGGGGAAGGAGAGTGTGAGTGGGTGGGGAAAAGAGAAAGGTGGAGGAGGGGAAAGGTGAGGTGAGGGAAGGTACCCGTGGTCATGAGAAAGAGGAGAGAAGGAGGAAATGTGAGGAGGAAGAAGGAGAAGAAGAAGGAGAAGAAGAAGGAGGGTGTGGCGGATTCGTTGCGTGGCTCATATCCTTAAATAGCCACGCCATATGGAAGGTATACACGTGGCCAACTAGACGTCCATGCATGTCCGCAATAACCAGCAGAACTACATCACAACCACCTACTTCCAGCACGAGGCCAACTACAAGTCTCACCAACCAGCTCACAAACGCGGGTCTAACACAGATCCACACACGGACCTACAAGTATAGTGTCACCCACGTACAGTATCAATCATACACAGTGCCAACCACGTGGGGACAAGCACAAGAGCACACAAATAGAAGTCGACTCACGAGGTCCAAGTCTAAAACCATAATTTCACACAACAGGCTTTAGGAACAGTAACACCCGTCTAAAAATAAATTCATTCCTTTATGACACAAGGAGTCAAGAGTACAACAGGATCATACTGACACATCAGAGACGATTAATATCTTTGAAGGGTCAAATGCAAAACCTAGATTGAAGTTCTGAGTTGAGTACCAATAAGATTAACGGTTAGAGTCCGTGGATGTTCTAGACATAAACACTTATCTATTAGTAAGATCAAGGACTAGATTTTCCTAAGTAATTCAGATGCCAAGGATATTAATAATACGTACCCTATGTTCTATTGGTCTGAGCATGCACTTGAGGGACTAGATTTCTCTTCGTCTCCTCCTGCAAAGAATGCTCCAACAAAGAACACTAATTGCTTTCTGCTTCCTATTATTTCATCCTATTATGGAAGTAGCGTAGGGATCAAACTCAGACTCCTGGAAGGTGGGGAGACAATGCACCTCGTTCTAGTTTTCATTCGTCTTCAACTTCCAATTTCGTCATCTCATCTACCTCACACGTATCTACAAGGCTCCTGAAATTGCACAGAGATAACGCTATCATACTTTCGGATCTTTCAAGTCAAAACGGGTTGGACCTTCCATTGCTAACTGATTTATCGTCTGTCCGCCAAGTTGACCCGGTTAGAGCTCCGGACCATGTATCTATATAAACCACCTCCTCCCACCCTGGACGCCAAGAGAACGACGAGCTAGAGCGAGGGAGGGGGTGATGGGTTGGATATGGGACGGGAAGCCTTCGGAGAGGGAGGCGGAGGAGCAGAGGGAGAGGTGCTCCACGAGGAAAGTGGTGCAGTCCAACTGCAGGACGGAGGAGGTCGAACCGGGGATGTTCGTCCGCAAGTGCGACAAGATCGAGAAGATCCTCCGGGACTGTGTCGGAAGGTTCGCGATCTAGTTCCCGTCTTTTTCCTTTTTCGTTTGCGTAAGTGGATTTCGTGTGGATTGAGATGGTTTGTAGGTGAAGAGTATCATAGATACCACCTATTTTTAGCTTATAAAGGAAGTTAGGTGAATTAAGATAGATTTTTTTTTTTGGTTGAAAAAGGTAGAGATTGTTCAAGATTGATGTTTTGCACCTAGGGTTGGTTTGAGTTGCATGAGGGGTTTGATATCCTTTTTAAAGGGTACAGGATGGGATACATATTTTTCTATTAGAAGGGTGCATTATATACTAGTTATCAGCATATCAAGGAAACAGCAATGGTTCAAATTTGCACGTTCTAGACAAAGCTCATCAAAAGTTGGAGCTTCTTCCCCTTTTTGTTTAACAAAGTTCGAGCTTATTTAGGATCTATGTTTTGCAACTAAAGTTTGCTCAAGTTACTAGAGGTGTAAATCGGACCGAATTGGGCCGGCCCGGCCCAAAAAAATTTAAGCCAGGGTCGGCCTAGACTGGGCCGGGCTAGCTCATTTTTTGTGTACGGGTCGAGCCGCAAATAAAACTCCTCGGCCAGACACGGTCCACGGCCCGCTAGTGGACTGGTCCATGGGCCGACCTGAGGTGGGTCGGTCTATTTATTTTTAAATTAAAAAATATTTATTATTAAATAATTAATATATAAATTAAAAAACTTGAAAAAATATTCAACATTTTACATTAACAATTAAATTTAAAAAATTATTTATTATTAAATAAATGATGAAATTTACATTTTACATTAATATCCCAGATACACAAAAAAATTTGAAATGATATTCAACAATTTATATTTTTTACATTTTCAAATTTCAATTAATACATTAATATATATTAAAAATTATACAAAAGAAATTTATTCATATTTTTTTAATCTGTAGCAGAAACTCCTGTCCCTATTGAAGTTGTCTCTTCGTCCTCTGATTCGTCATTTAAGTTTAAATTTTGTAGACAATCAACTGCATCATACCAATCTTTCAGATAGAGGTTTCTACAGATTTTTCTGATAATTTGCATAATCTCTCACTTAAAACTTTTTTTCTTGTAGAAAAGCCACACTCCGACGCCACAGTAGACGCCCGAATCGTTAGTAAATCTTTAGCCATCCTAGAAACTATAGGAAACCTAAAAGTAGTACTAGACTACCACTTTAATATATCGAAGTTATCCATTTCAATATCACTAAATGCAAACTCACATTCTAAATAATTTTTTAATTCATTATTAGTTGTTGATTTTATATATTTTCTTTTTTTCTTATTTAATCTACTCCAAAATGAACTATTACTACTACTACTTTTATGTGATCCTACAAAACTAGATATATGTGCATTAGAACTACTTTCACTATAATTGTTAACATATTCTTCAAATAATGCATATAAGGTTTCCTTAATTTTATTATTATATCCATCTATTTTTTCATTTTGATTCATATTACTAAAATATCATCTTTAAATACCATGTAATTAACTAATCTATGTCTAGGATCCATGATTAAAGCTAAACATAACCACATTGGAGGCTCATCCCAATAACTATTATATTTTTCTTCCATCATTTTAATAATATATTCAAATTGTGGGAATTGTCTATATTGTTAAAAAGTATTTGTAATATTAAATAAATTAACTAAAACTAAACAACTAGTAGGATAATATTGATCAGATAATTGATTAGTTGTAGTATAAAATGGTTCTAAGAATGTATGAATTAATTAACATTATTCCAATCTTCATCATTTAGTAAATAATTAGATCTTGAATTATAATATGTTGTAATTACATTACTATAAGATAAACATGAAGTTAACATATCATATGTTGAACATCTAATTTAAATTTTTTAGGTTTTATACCTTGCTCTGCACATAAATATCTAAATTCTTGAAATCTTTTACTTGATGTTTTAATAAATAATATAGCTGCTCTTATATTTTCTATATAAGATCAAATGTAATGTATACATTCTTGTACAATTAAATTTAAAATTTGACAACAACACCTACAATGAAATAAGTCATCATTTAATATAGATTTTAAATTTCTTTGTAATATTCCTACTGCAACATTACTATTAGAAACATTATCAAAAGATATTGTATTAATTTTATTATATATTTTAAATTCTTTACTAATATTTTCTATAATATTTGCTATGGCTTTTCTAGTGTGTGGATGATCAAAAAGTTTAAAAGTAATTAATCTTTTTTGTAAATTCCATTTTATATCTATCCAATGTACTGTTAAACATAAATAAGGAAAATTATTTGGACCTGTCCAAACATCACAAGTTAATGATATTTTACATAATAAACTAAAAAACATTCTAATTAAAATATCTTTATATTTTTTAAATATTTTATAAATTATATTTTTAGCAGTATTCCTAGAATGACTTTTAAATTGTGGGTTTAAATAATTTTGTACACAACTTTCAAATCATTTGTTTTTAGAAAAATTAAAAGGTTGTTCACCTTGTACTCTAAATTTTGTTACACCATATTTTGCTTCTTCTGTATTAGATTTCCAATTAATTATTCCACTAGAATCAACATGTAATTTAGATTATCTTAAGTCTGTATTATCATCTTTATTATAGGCAGCTATACCTTTTGTTAAGTGTCTAGCAATAGGACCTCCACCTCCACCCCTAAGATAAGTATATCCTGAACTACAATATTTATAATAACATTTATTTTCATTTATGGGATCTAAGGTTATATGTTTCCAAATTCATGAGTTTTGTTTCTTAGGTTTTTTAGTTCCTGTAGATTGTATTTGCGGGGTTGTTGTGGTTTGGGGTTCCTGTGACTCTTCGGTAGGGTTATACTCAGGGTTAGGGATATAATTATAATTTCTTACATTAAAAGGATAATCCATGTTTAAGGTTAGAAAAATTGATTAAAAAAAAAAAACCTTAATCCAAAAAATCAAAAATCCAAAAATAGAGGGATTAGAAGTAAAGAAATTTATGGACGCCTGCCGCCTAGACGGTTGGAACTGGAGACCGGAGTTTGATGAAGAATGAAGACCGGAGTTCAGAGCCAAACTTGTATTCCACAAGGGAGAAGAGTTAAGAAATTAAGAGTGTAGAGTGTAGTGTAGAGAGATTGAGAATTGAGAAGGAGAGGAGTTGTGAAAAAATGAGAAGAATGAGGTGGCATTTATAGAAAGAAAAAGAGAGTTTTTTTATTTAAAAAAAAAAAACGATTGCATGAACGTTGCTGTAACGTTCATTTTTTTATTTTTTTATTTAAAAACCGGGCCAACCTGGTCTGACCCGCCCAACTTATATGGGCCGTTCCGGGCCTACTTAACGGGCCCAACCCATGGGCCCAGTACGACCAATTTACGGGCCGGGCTGGTCCAGGTCGGGCCGACCCAGCTCAATTTACACCTCTACAAGTTACATGATGGTCATAGATTATTTTTACAGCATACCTAAAATTTTAAATTTCAGGATGACGGAGCATGAGAGGAATATATAGTTTTGATACCACAAATGGAAAATTCTTATTGAAATGGAGTTTTGTATTTAATCAATCATCATGAGTAAAACCATGGATTTTTTGGAGAAGAATACTTCTTGAGTTAATAGGTGCCTCGATAAACCCCACCTAACACCAGCCTTAATGAAATGAGAATGTTTTCATTTTTAAGTTGAAGAAAAATGTACAAAAAATTGGTTTAGGGGCATGGCCTTGATCCTATGCCAAAAGAGGTCCAATTGTCTAAGACTATGTGTACATGTCTTTCCAAAGCAGAGCTTCAGATAGTAGTGTGACTTAGACAACACAGTGAACATGTGATTACAACATGGTTTGACCAAGGTTTGGGAACATTACGTAATATTGTTCTTCAAGAGGGCTTGAAGTAGTCTAGTTGGCCCTAGAAGGAACTGTGTATTTAGTTGTCTAGACACCACTAAGCATGCATGCCAGAAGATCGGGCCAGTTTGTTTGTGTTTTGATGGTATGTAATAGAAAGTTAGGTAAGATAAAGTACTAAAGTGCTGGAAATATTGTTTCAATGAGGGATTTATGAAGCTGAATATGTCTTACCTACACTACTGGGACACCTGGACATCTAGCAACTTTTTCTCTTCACTATAAACACGTCATTCTAGAATTATTACTTGACTTGTTTTCTTGGTAGCTGTATGTCTATTTTGATCAATTGGTTAAAGGACCTTTATATTTCTATAAAATTGAAGAAAGATGAGGTGTAACTTTTGAAGAATATCAATTGGTATATGCTTATATGTGGTAGACATTGCTTGAAAATCTCCAACCACAAATTCACCAGCAAACTTGATATCTTATGCAGTGCCTTGCTACACATATTTTATTCTTGCTATATTGGTTGGTGATTCCTTACAATTGTTTCTTTTCATTCGTGCTTGGCCTTTGGAACAGTTAATATTTTGTGAAAACAATTAGTTCGACATGGGAATAAACTAACAACCTTCATGTGATTAACACTTGACTGTCTTTCTGGTTCTAGAATGCTTGACACATGGTAAAATAACTCATGCCAAGGAGTCCCACCCTGCACCACTCGAACAAACTAGCAACCTTCCTGAGATTAATACTTGACTGTCTTTCTTGGTTTTAGAAAGCTTGGAAAATGAAAAACCTCTTGCTAAGCAGTCCCACTGTGCACCACTCTAGTAGCTATGGTCCAAATGCCCAATCACTCCCATGGCTGCCAAGTTTACAATAATCATTCTGCATGATAACCTTATTGACAATTTGTTTCCCACCACCTTGGTTTTATTGTGAAGATAGAGAAATATGTATTATTTCTGAGCATTCATGGGGCATGTTTCCAAACTTTGATGCATTGACAGAAGTAGCTTTCATTGTCTTCTGATGATTTGTTTCATAAATTTGGAGTTTGGACCCTATGATTTGTTTCGTAAATTTGGAGTTTGGACTGATCATCTACATACTAATCTCAACATTATTGATAAAGGGTGGTATTAGTTTGGATAGAAGTAAATCCAAAATGAAAGCATGGCTAATCAATAAGCATGGATCAATGTTCTTCGGGAAAGAACTGGGAATGATGCTGCCAGATATAAAAATAGGAAAATTGATGTTTTATCATATGTTGAACTTGAAATGATACCATTGTTCTGGAGGAAGTAGATCTGAAAGAATTAGCATATGTCTTTACAAGTTGAGCATATAACATTTTTTGCATTCTTGGGGCATGTATCCAAATTGCTTCGATCTTTTCCCCATGATTTGTATGGTACTTCAGAGTTTGGGCTGATCATTTGCATGCTAACCTCAATGTTATTGATAGAGGGTGGTATTTTAGTTGGGATATGGTTAAATCCTAAATGAAAGCATGGCTAATCATGGATTAATGTGCTCTGGAAAGGAACTGGGAGTGATGCTGCCAGATTTGAAAATAGGAAAATTGTTGTTTTATTATCTGTTGGATTTAAAAATATATCATGGTCATTATTTAGGAAAAAGATGCAGGCTGAGGAAGGAAATAGATCTGAAAGTAATTAGTATATGTTTTACAAGTCGAGCATCAAAAGTTTTTAACCAGAATCTAGCATTACAATATCAAAAGAAAATATTACATATTGGACCCTTGCCACCTCTTTCTTGTTTCTCCTTTTTCAGCATGCCCTGCATTAACTATCCTTTAGTTTTAGTTATATGTTCAAATGTATCCTCTTTCGAACTTAAGATTTGTTTGACAAATTATATGACTAATTTCTCAACCCTCCTTTATGTTTTTTTGCAATAGCAAAAGGAGGGCACGCTCTCAGGAACACACACACACACAGTACAAGGAGCTACAATAAAAAAGCAACCCATGAAAGCTCCGTCAGCAAACTACACTAGGACCTACATAGACAAAAGCCTTACAAGGCGTAACAAGCAAGCAAAAACAGCAACATTAAGCCTCTCTTTGGATGTAGAATGAGTAAAGTAAGAATAAGTAAAAAGTGGTATTAGTGTTTTGATATTATTGTTATTCAGTTTGGAAGTGATTTTCTTTTAAAGATGAATAAGTGTATATAGGAAGATATTTTGGTTTAGATGAAAAGTAGAATAAGTATTAGAATAAATGTTGGAATAAGTGAAAAACATATAGATTAATAATAATCAACTTGATTAGTAAGATATATATGTAGTTTAAAATATGTATGTATTATATTATTTATGTATTAATTTTTAAACAAAAAATAAACACATCATATACATACATGCATGAGAATAACTTAACAGAATAATTTTATTCCACCTTTTCCGCAGAATAGTTATTCTGAAATAAGTAAATCAGAATAGGAATTACTAATCCGCTTTTATTCTCCTTTTTGACTTGCCATGGAATTACTATTTTAATTGTGCTTTTTATTTCTGTCTTTGTTCTAGGATCCAGACATAGGTTAAGGGTATTTGATGATACTCCGGATGATCTCCCAAAGGGTTGTTGGAGATCGATGCTAAAAATCCTTGTCAAAAAGCCTCCTATTACGATCCTGCCACAAAAAATAGGTGATAACAGCAATAGTTAATAAAAGTAATAGACGTTAGTCTTGGCACCAATTCCTCTAAGTCATCACCAAAAGTACACCCATGAAAAGCCGTAGCCAAATGCACCAATGATCTAGAATAAAAACAGTCCAGGAACAAATGGGGTGAGTCTTCATAAGTTTGCAAACATAACACACGTCTAGAAACAATCACTAACCCTTGTTATCGGAGATGACCTTGAGTCTTAATTCGGTCAAGTAAAATCAACCACATGATAGTAGTGTGATGTGGAATATGCCTTTTAAACCAAATGGCTAGAGCCTAGTGATGGGGGCGGTATGAGATCGAATGGCCTCCCAAGCAAATTGAAAAGTGAAGCTTCTAGAGTGATCTGGGATCCAGGAGAGAGGAGAGCGAGAGACGAGGCTAACCATAATCGGTTGGATGGAGAGAATCCCATGCCAGGCCCAAGGAGGACATTGGGCATAAGGCACCTCCCAAATCATATGATTCTGAAGATATTTAGCATGAATCTAGTGTACTTAAGGAGCATCTTTACAATATACCACATGGCAGAAACATTGAAGAAGCCCAACTTTGTTGCACTAAGAGACACTTCAAATTTCAAGTCCCAACTCTGCACACGACCGACAACCAAGGCTTTAAACATCGATTTCGTGTCGAAATTCGATTCGACAAAAATAAGAAACGTGTTGAACATCATTGGAAATGTTGATGGAAACACGGTAAATTTATAGAAGTTCATGGAATTAGTCAAAAAACTTCGAATTTTTCTTTGAAACTCTAGAATAAGTTAAAGTAAATAATAATCTACATTTAAGACTACTTAAATCAACTTTCTAAACATGTATTATATTGAAATACGTTATATGAACTTAATATAAATATTCTAAAGCATAAATAATATGTGAAAATGTTTAATAAATGTTTAAAAACAAAAGTATTCATAAAAGTTACCTCATATATGCTTAATACCAAAAAGAATGTCTTAGTTCATCGATATTTTCTTGTTGTTCAGCTATGTTGTGGTTACGAAGAATTTGTTGTCGAATTTGGGACTCATTCTACAATACATAGCTATTCCAGGACATATGGCTATAATATATCTGGTATTGCGTAATATGATAGTGATACTGTGGCAATGGCAGCTGAATTAGGAATCCTATTGGTGGATACTATGGAATAAATACTTGTTGAGACTGTTGAGGGAAGTAATCTTGACTTGAAGGACCTTAATGAAGTTGTTGCTCATATTTCGTTTGTGGTGGTGTATAGTTGAAGATGGAATTCATACTTTATTTACTTTGTTGGCTTGGGACATAGGAGGATGAAGTTCTCGTCCATTCACTTTCAGAGGTATAATTTGATTACTTATAAGAATGATCCCCAAAGGAACTGTAGTCATAAGGGTCTGTAAGATCATATTGATATTTAGAGAGTTAAGTGATTCTAATAAACCTTTCCTAGTATGACTACTTCAAGAATCTGAATTTTGTGATGTTTCTTCACGAAGTTTTCTTTTATAACGATACGGCGAAGGATTAGGTCTTGATGGTTGTCAGGCTTCATGATGCTCATCTTGCGTGGTTAGGATTGGCAATGGCTGGGGTCTAGACCCGTAAAGTATGGGTCTCGGTCTTGAAAATGAGACTCATGGATTCGTGGGTTTAGACCCGTTAAACTCGCTTATTTACTGGGTCGGGTCTGGACCTAAAAATACTCAGACCTATGGACCCATGGACTCGATTTATATATAATATATTATAAGTTAAATATAAAGACTACTGTATAATATTTACATTATATATATAATATATATTATTTTACTCTTAAATCTCATTTTTTCTAAAGTCTAAAATTTACGTGGACATTGACAGAGAATTGCTGTATGGACATTGACAAAGTTGGTTTGTTGAAGTTAGATATATTTATTTATATGTTGTTCAACTATCAATGATTCATGAAATTATTCATGTTATATATTTATTTATGGTTGTATTTTATTCATGATATATGTGTATTGACAGAGAATTGTTTAGCACATTTATTTACAATGTTTTCAGTTTAATTAAAAATCTATTTTCTTCAAAAAAATGAAAATAAGTTGGAAGATCCATTAAATCTAATATCTGAATTCAGATTTTAGAATCCAGACCTGGACCTATGAAATAACATAGGTCTGGGTATAGGTAGACACGACTCGTTGCCACCCCTATACGTGGCATGTGTGAATTAATGTTTTCCTGTGAATAGACTAAGTAGCCTTTGATTTTCTCCTCGTAGGTCTCCAGTTCCAGGTTAAGTTACATATCCACTGTCACCACCTTCATCATCATCTTATGGTTGTGAGGTATCATCTGTATCACTCTCATCACCTAAATCTAGAGTTCCACTACGAGAATGTTCTGATGTATTCTTCAACATTAATGCCTATTTCAGCAACAATTCTTGAATTTGGTTTACCTTGTTCTTCATTTGGTATTGTTATTCATTTTCTTGCAACCACCTTAGTATAGGATTCTCATCTTCATTCTCATTGTATATATATGCTAAATCAATTGGAGCGAAGTGATCTTTATTTTCTTCTTCTTTGATATGTTTTATTTTCAGTTTAATATTATAGTGCACAAACACAAAATTATTTAATCTTTGAGTTTCTAATCTGTTTCTTTTTTTTGTTTGGATAAAATTAAATATGTTTCAATTTCTTTCAAGTTGATGCAGTTTGAGATAAAATCTTTATTGTAATTTTTCTCAAATTTGAAGTATATGTTCCATTCAGTATCTCCACCATTTACTTGAAATATGATATTAGATTATTAATGTAGTACTCATATTATGATGTAATATTATGAAATAAAATAAATAATATACGAATCCTTACTTAGAGTTATTGAAGTATGACCAAGAGTTACTTGACGATCTCTAAATCCGAACATTTGGTTCCTAAAGTATTTAATTTTATTCAACGTTTTTATTTAAATGTCCACATTTGACTTTAATTTTTTTATCACCAATTTCATAGAAAATAGTAAATCAGTACAATTTCTGAGATCATGATCGTATTGGTACTGTGGGTTCAGATAGTATGTTACATTGATAAAGAAAAGTAATTAAATAACCAATTATAATGTAAATATAATTCCGATAAAGATAAATATATATATCAAACTACTTACTAGTTTCATTAACTTTATTGCTTCATACAAAAAATCCAATGCAGATTTCTTATCACCATCCAACAAGCGAAGAACCTTTGAAATCGACTTCATTATGCTTATTATCTTTCGAGCATTCTCCTAAAAAGACTGATTATTAATTATATAATTTATTTTCCTACCAATTGGAGTATCACTCTCATGATATTTATACCAAAATTTTGAATTAAACATGTACTTTAGTCTGTTCCTTTTATCAATCATCGATTGAAGAGTAATGTAATTTGTTGCAAATCAAGTAACCTTAGGCTAAATCAAGTCACCACCACAACACTTAGGTGACTTTATAAAGATAATAAATAGGAGTGGTTGTAAATAAAATTTCTTACAACTTTTGCTTCTCTAACAATCTTCTCCACTAACTTTGTCCTATCAAAGTCTTTGAGTATCAAATCAATACAGTGAGCAGTACATGGTGTCTAATAGGTAAGATACTTGAACATAAATTTTTCATCGGTTTATTTGAAATTATTGTTATTATCGATGACAATCTGAACTACATTTGACGGTCCCACTTGCTTAATGACTTCCATTATTTGTTTACAGAGATATTTATGATATCTGATAACATCAGAAGCATCAATGGACTTTAAAAAAATTACGCGGTTATCATAGTAGACCATGAAATTGATAATCTATTTCTTGGTAGTGCTTGTCCAACTATCATACATAATAGTGATTTCATAGGTTGACCATTGTCATTTCAAGTTATTAATGTAACTTTCTATTTTCTCCTTTTCTGATTTAAGATACTTGTTCATTATATCATAATCAGTTGATGCTTTTATTCCCGTACCTTCTCTGATCGTTACATCAAGCATATGTTGTAGATACGGTCCTTTTGTAGTATTTGTCGGAATAACATTGAAAAACATGTATTTGGCCACAGCTTGATTAACTTTATCTTTAGTATTTCCAACATGTCTTTGATAGTCTTCTGCTTAGACTTTTCAATTCTACATGTTACTGAATCTGAATTGTTATATCTTTGACTGTATGTTCTAAACATTTCTGCAATGTCTTTACCCATATCTTTCTGTGCATTGCTACTGTCACTTCTACTTCTTCTAACAATTTCAAAACCATGGAATCTCTAAATTTGCTTTCTATGCTATTCTTCATTTCTTTACTCCATTATAGCTCTCCTATATATGTCATTCTCATCTTGAGTTGACAATCTAGAGGATACACTATATCATCATCTGAATCTGGTACAACAATGGACTCACGCTCTTCTTCATCAAACAGAATCTTTCTAAATGTTTCATCTCTTTTCGTTCTATCACTTTTCTTGGATTTTATATCTTTTAATAACTCTTTCATCTAATCACGAACGACAGTTGAGCATGACTTACACCGACTCACATTACTGTATCTACTAACAAGATGTTGATTCAATTTTGTAATATCCCTACTCATCATTCTCTTTCCACAGTACTTGCATTTTGTTTTCTGTCAGTCGTTATTGACAGTATGACCATGCAACTAGTTTAGATCTTCAGATTTACAATTCTCTCTCATCATTGTCAATTCTATTACTTTGAGATCTATCAGAATTTGACATTGTCGACATTATGAAGACTGAAAGCAAAAAATTAAATGAGTTTAATTATATGGAAACAATATTCAAGCATTAAAAATATGATTCTTTATTTTTTAAATTTTCTATGGTTTTTACAATTTTTAAGATATTTTATTTAATAATTTGTACATTTAATATTATTTGTGATTTTTTGCAAAATTTCAAAAAATATCTTCATTTTTTCAACTTCTTATTATTTTCCTCATTTCTTTAACTTATTTTTGAAATATCTGAATGTTTTTCAAAATTTTCAATATTATCCTTATTTTTTAATTTTTTACAAAATATTCTGAATTTTTTTAAGTTATAAATATTTACTGATTTTTAATGATTTTGTAGAATTTTTAAGTTAGATTTTACCTTTATTAGGTTAGATTTATCATTTTTTGGTTAGATCTATCATGTTATTAACATTAAAATACAAAAAACAACATAAAAAATAAAATAAAATACAAAAGCTTAAAAATAAATAGCATCAAACCTACACGAGAGAGTATACAAAAGTAGATGAATATAAAAGCAGATGAAAGCATACAACATTGACGTTATTACATGAGAGGGCATATAAAAATAAAATACATTGCATACAAAAGTAGATGAATAAAACATACATGGGAGGGCATTGACAATGGAGGGCACGGGAGGTGGCGGAAGGTGCAGCAGAGGCACGGATGGCACAGAGGCTTTAAGGGCTAAAGAGGGTGAAGGAATTTCGTCAACAGGGGTGACTACACTCACACAGTAGCACAGGGGGGGGGGGGGGACGGACAGAGGGTAGGGGAGGGAACAAGTGGACGCAGTAGAGGCACAAAGGGCATGAACAGCGAAGGAGGTTGGAGGAATGGAGGCAAAGTCAGTCACACTCGCACAACGGCACAGGAGCGAAGGGGTGGAAGGCATGGGAGACGGGAAGAGTGGGAGGAAGATGACTCTTTGCTATCGTTTTGTCTGTATCGGTATTTGAAGGTAAGAGTGTCGGTCGATACGTATTTTTACAGTGTTGAAAGTTTTGTTTTTTTCTCAACACACACGACACGGCACCACACACTTATAGGGATACAGTAAACGAAGATATTCTTTCAAATGTCGTTTCCCTTATTTGAAAATCTAACATGTGTCAACGAAATTTCGCCGACACGTTTCGGTTTTATGAACCATGCCAACAACATCTATCCCAAGCAACCGTCGGAATCCTTCCCTCCTTCGATAGGAAATGGAGGAACAACTGCTTAAGCTTAGTTATGATCGCCATAGGAAGTCGAAATACAACCGCCCAGTGGAGAAAAGAACATGACAAAACAAAGCACGCCAATTGACAATGCCTTGCGAACACCAAAAATTAGGTCTTCCATCTTGCAGGCTTCTTCTGAACTTTGTCAAGGAAGGGTCAACAAAGAGATAAGGTGAGTTTTCTTGAAGTCAATGGCAGCCTTAAATATGTCAAAGGAAGCTGCTCCACTGGAATGCCATAACACTAAAGGCAGACGAATCCACCCAAGAACCATGATATATGACAACACTTTTTGATTCTGAGACCAGAGTAGCTAGTAAACTTGGACAACAACATGGAAATACTACGCGTTGGCTTCCAATTGGCATTAAAGAAGACCATTAGATCATCGACATACAATAGATGAGAGATTGAGACCCATCCACGCTTGAGAGGAATCACCTCTCTCACAACAATTGCTTGGTCTATCATTCGAGAAAAGGCCTCCATAGCAATAATGAAGAGGAGCAGTGCAATTGGATCTCCTTGCTGAAATCCATTCGAAGCAAAAAAAGGCTTAGATAATTGGTCATTAATACTAATAGAAAAGGAGGCTCGTACCGTACTCTGAATTAAGGAGCACCATTTTGTCGAAAATGCCATTTGAGACCTAATAGTCAAGAGGAAACGTCAATCTAAAGAATCATAAGCTTTGGAGATATCAAGCTTGCATATCATCTTTACTTGTTCACGGGCTATATGAAATTGGGTAACAAGCTTATGCATTGTTAAAATAGCATCTGTTATCAATCTCCCTTAGACAAAAGCGCACTGAGGGTGACTAACTAGACTCAACAGAATATGTCGAAGTCTAACATCAGACACCTTTGTGTACATAAGGTCTAGAGGCAACAACACACAAGAAGCATGGGCATTAAGAATACCCTAAAAGAAAGAACAAGCCTCATCTAGGACACTCTCCTGTCTGATGGGAGACCCATTTGTTCCATTAAGAGATCTAATTTCATTCTTTACGTGGCACCAAAGAATAGATTTATGAAAAAACGACGAGTTAGAATCACTTGCCTTGAGCTGAAGTGTTCTAGACTGTTGGTGAAGAACCTTCTCCTCGTAATCTAAAGTTGAACAAAGCCTCCCTCGAAGCATCTCCTCCCGTTTAATAAGATCCTCATGAGCAACATTCTCCTCCTTAACTTTAGCCATCGTCGCAACGACCTCAGTTATTTGAGCATGAATCTTATCAACCTCCCGACACACGTTCCCAAAGGTATAATTGGCCCACTGAGGAAGATTGTGACACACAGTCGTTATCCTCTTGGTCAATCGAAACATGGAGTTCCCTGGAACATCACATAGCCATGCTTTACGAACCACCTTCAAAAAATTTGGGTGCTCAACCTAGTGATTATAAAAATTAAAGACCTTTAACGGTTGGAGACTCCTAGTACCAAAATAGATAGAGATCAGATTGTGATCACAAAAACACAATTGCCAACCACCCTAGAGCTATATGGGAAAATCGAAAGCAAGTTAGAGAAGACAAAGAACCAATCCAACTTCGATTTAACCCTCTGATTATTTGCCCAACGGCCCTACCAAGTGAATTGGCCCCTGACCATGGAAACTTCCATTAATCCTTTTGAATCAATCCAATCTTTAAATTGGTTCATTGTGGAATTATCGACATCCCTAACCCAACATGATGTTGCACATTCCGAACACAATTAAAATCACCAATAACAAGCCATTCAACTCCAGTAGCCACGCCAGCCAAATCATTCCACAATGATTGCCGCCCCTGAGGTTTATTTAAACCATAGACGACAAAGTGGAAAAATCTACCCTCCACACCAATAATGTCATAAGAGATAGCCTGAGCTCCTTCTTTCACCTTAGAGACAACAAGTTTACCATGATCCGATAAAACAAGAATATGGCACCACACCCCCCCTCCCATCCAACCCACTTCCCTCAAATTAGAAGATAAATTATGATCAAAACTCCCACCTAGCCAAACATCATCAACCAATCTTCGAACAACATCGTCAAACTTAAGTTTGTGCTCAAGGATACAAGCTACGTCATACGCTCCATTGGTCAATTTATCTCTAAGTATAGTTCGTTGGTCATTTGAGTTAGGCCCTCTCATATTCCATGAGAGAATCTTCATGGATCAAGATGAGGGTCTGAGGGATTATGCTCACCAATAGCATCCCTTGTATGCTGCTTCTTATGCACCATCGAAATTGACTCCATTAGTGGTTGAAGTTGGTTCTAGGGTCGATCATCATTGTTAGTTGAAAGTGCATCTGACATTGTCTTCCGACTCGTCAAAGTAACATGGATTTTCTCTTAATCATGATCTTTATTCTTAACAGATGAAGGAGCTTTCCCAGCATCAACAAGTGGAGCACTAGGGTTCACAAGATCAACCACATCATCCAAGGATGTAGGAGCCTTACCCCTGATCACATCGTAGAAGAGCCTCCTCTTGAATTTCAGCACCTTCCACACTAGAGGGCTCTCCCACAACAATGAGTGCCTCTAATGCCTTAGCTGGGCTAGGATTGTTTATAGTGAACTTGCGGTTACTTGTAGGTTTGGCAACACAAGCTTTTTCCTCATAAGCAAACGTAGTGCAATGATGACATGGGGACAGTCTCCATTCATAATCAGCATGAACCTTTCCTCCTTCCAGAGCCACGGTTAAGCATTGGGATTGAACTTAGAAAATTGAAATCCAACCAGACTTCAACACAAATTCTAGCAAAATGTAACCTTGTCGCCTCTGCCATTACATCGTCCATTATGACACGTTTTCCAAGAACATTAGCTATCTTTCTTAACATTTGGGGAGACCCAAATTGGAGTGGAAGAGCTAGCAACTGCGCCCAAAGTGGCACTACCTTTAACCTTTTCACCTCGAACTTAGAATCAGGCCCCTATGGCTGCAAGACAAGCGGTCTGCCCATAATAAACCATGACCTTCCTTCTTGGATCTTATTGATGTCTCCAGGATTAGTATCCATTCCCCCGAGGCTTCACCATTACTAACCCAGACATTTTTCACAACCACCTGAGGTATGTTGAAAGTGCTCCACCAGCTTGGTTGGCTCCAATTATGAATCTTATTAGAATATTTTTCCATCGATCCATAGCCTCTTGGACATCCTTGTCTTCAAACTCCACGACCATCCAATCGCCCACCTTAGTAGGAGTGAATTGCTGGAAAGCACGATCACTCCGATCATTAGATTGAAGCTTTGTTCGGCCACTAGATTCGCCCATCGAGGCCCAATTGGTCTTTGTGAGGGTTGCCTCAAGACCGAATGAAGTTATTGAGCATGCCTCACCAAATCAAAACTTCCTCCTCAACGACCACCACGAGAAATTAGAAGGAAAACGACTTCGACCACGATCATCATCATTCTTCCTTGGAGGCATGGAAACAAATGTCGGTGCGTGTCGGCGAAATTTCGTCGACACGTATCGGAAGACGGAACTATAGAAATGATATGCTTAGGTATGTCGCGAAGTACCTGATTTCTATGGAAATGTCGACGCGTATCGTAGTGTTGGTAGGTGTCAGTGGATATCAGGTGTTTTCTACACGTAATCACTCCGACACGGACGACACGCCTTCCCCGCAAGTCGACAAGGACAACACGCGTGATCCTCTTGCCTCTGCTCCAGCCACTGCACCCGTGATCTACTCCATTCCGACACTCGTGATCTGCTCCACCTCTTGCTCGGTCTTTAAAATCAGTAGTTGAAGTTCCAACTAACCCGTGGATCTCCAGGACTCCAGCCTCTGCTCCGCAATCCGCTTACGTCGTCCAGCGCCGTCCGCTCATTGGCCGTTGAGCTTCTCCTACGCCGTCTGTCGATCTACAGCCCTTACTCCTTTGTTCGTCGATCGCCAGTCCCTTCTCCAGCATCATCACCTACGAATCTCGAGCCCCAGCCTTTCTCGTCACGTGCCCCTTCTTCAGGTTCCCTAGCCCCTTCTCCAAGTTATTAACATACATAACATATGTTATTAACTTATGTTATAAAAATATTATTAACTCATGTTATGTTATGATAATAGTTATTAACTTATGTTATGATATGTTATTAAATTATATTATGTTATAAAAATATTATGTTATGTTATGTTAGGTTATGTTGTTAATAATTTATGTGTAAAATTTTGTTTGTTATTTTATAAGTTATAACTCATGTGATTATATGCAGAGTTGTGTTTGTTATTTGAATTTTTTTTTTTAATTTTTCAGTAGTTACTCATTAAGATTAAAAAATAATGTTTATTTCAATTTTATAAAATCAATAATAACTTGATATTTTAAATCTTTTGTAATGTTATTTCTTTTGTTTATTTCAATTTTATAAAATCAGTAATAACTTGATATTTTATCAGAGTTCTTTTGTAATGTTATTTTAAATCTTGATGTTAATAACTAATAATAGTTATGAGTTATTAAGTTATGAGTTACTAAGTTATGTTATTAAGTTATGAGTTATTATATAATTCATGTTATTATATGTTATTAATAATAGTTATTAACTTATGTTATGTTATGTTATTAAATTATGTTATGTTATAATAATGTTATGTTATGTTATTAATAATTCATGTGTAAAATTTTATTTGTTATTTTATAAGTTTAACTCATGTGTTTATATACAGAGTTGTGTTTGTTATTTTAAATTTTTTTTTGTAATTTTTCAGTAGTTACTCCTTAAGTTTAAAAAATAATGCTTATTTCAATTTTATAAAATCAATAATAACTTGATATTTTATCAGAGTTTTTTTGTAATGTTTTTCTTTGTTATTTTAAATCTTGATGTTAATAACTAATAATAGTTATGAGCTATTAAGTTATGTTATTAAGTTATTCTATAATTCATGTTATTATATGTTATTAATAATAGTTATTAACTTATGTTATGTTATGTTATAAAAATGATATGTTATGTTATGTTATTAATAATTCAAGTGTAAAATTTTGTTTATTATTTTATAAGTTATAACTCATGTGATTATATGCAGAGTTGTGTTTGTTATTTTAAATTTTCTTTTGTAATTTTTCAGTAGTTATTCCTCAAGTTTAAAAAATAATGTTTATTTCAATTTTATAAAATCAGTAATAACTTGATATTTAAAATTTTTTGTAATGTTATTTCTTTTGTTTATTTCAATTTTATAAAATCAGTAATAACTTGATATTTTATTAGAGTTCTTTTGTAATGTTATTTTAAATCTTGATGTTAATAACTTGATATATAATTATATAAATTAGTAATTCTCTATGATTTTTAAAAAAATCAGAATATTTCATAATTAATTAAAAAATTAGGAAAAATTGAAAAACAAAATCAGGAACAATTGTAAAAACCACTAAAATATGTAGAAAATCAGAAAATATTTGAATACATTATTTCATTAAATTAATGACAATGTCGGTTCATTTTTAGCCTTCATAATGTTAAATTCCTCAGGATCTGAAAGTAGTGGTGGTCGTAGTGATGTTAGGGCAGTTAAATCTGAGGATCTAAGTTGGTTGCATGGATATCCTATTGACAATGATAGACAAAAAACACAATGTAAATATTGTAACAAGCAAATAAAGAGTGGAAGAATAATAAGATTAAAACACCACCTTGTTGGTAGATATAGTAATGTAGCTAAGTGTAAATCGTATTCATCTGTAGTTTTTGCTCAAATGAGAGAACTATTAAAAAACACTAAAGCAAACAAAAGTGACAAAAAGAGAAGAGAAGAAATGTTTAACAAGATTCTCTTCAATGAAGATACTTCTAATGCTATTCCCATATCGGATTCAGATGATGATATGATTTATCTTGTAGACTGTAATACTTTAGAGGAAAGAGAAATGTATAAAAGCTCAGTAATAGAGTCTAGAACTGAATAATGGCATAGAGAGCAAATTGAAAGATTTCATAGGACAGGTAGTACTCGAAATTACAAAGGAAGTAGCAGTGGTAGTGGCAGTGACAGTGGTATGACACAAAAGGATAAAGGTAAAGGTATTGCTGGAATGTTCAAAACATATAGTCAAAGATACGACAATCCAGATGCAGCTACAGTTACAAAAGAAAACTTAAAGCAGAAGATAATTAAATGCCGATTTGGAAATGTTAGAGAAAAAGTTGGTCAAGCTGTAGTAAAATACATGTTCTTCAATGTTATCCCTGTAAAAACAGCAAATGGACTTTATCTGCAACATATGCTTGATGTTGTGGCAAAAGAAGGTGTAGGAGTAAATGTACCAACTAAGTGTGAGATCATAAACAAGTATCTTAAAGTAGAGAAGGAAGAATTAGAAACTTACATTAATGATTTGAAACGACAATGGCCAGTCTATGGGGTGACTGTCATGTGTGATGGTTGGACAAGTACTACAAGAAAACAAATCATCAACTTTATGGTTTTTTATGATGGTCGTACAATTTTCTTGAAGTCCATTGATGTTTCTGATGTTATCAGAGGTTACAAGTACATATACAAGCAAATGGAAGAAATCATTAAACAAGTGGGAGTAGCAAATGTAGTGCAGATTGTGACTGATAATGGAAGTAATTTTAAAAATGCTGGTTCTAGAATTAAGAGAAAGTATGACATATATTGGACACCATGTGTGAGTCATTGTATTGATTTAATACTTAACAACTTTGGGAAGATGAAGTTGGTGGAAAAGACAGTGAGAGATGCAAAGGTTGTAACAAATTTCATTTACAACTACTCTTTTTTACTAGCTTTAATGAGGTCATCCGAGTGTTGTGGTGGTGATTTGATTCGTCTAGGAGTCACTAGATTTGTAACAAATTATATTGCTCTCCAAAGTGTACTTGATCGAAGAAATGGACTGGAGTATATATTCAATTCGCCATAATGGTACAAATACGACGAAAGTGAAAGTCCAATTGGTAGGAGAGTAAATTCAATTATAAATGATGTACATTTTTAGGAGAATTGTTGAAAGGTTGTACATATTATGGTATCAGTTTCAAAGGTCCATCAATTGGTGGATGGTGATAAGAAATCTACCATGGGTTTCTTATATGAGGCAATGAGATTGATGAAAGATGCTGTGGCTGATGCAGCATACAAATCATTTAAGACATATTTCAAAATTATAGATGACAGATGGTCTTACATGCTTCTTCATCTTCTACATGAAGCTAGTAAGCACTTTAACATTAACATTCATAATTTTCATCATTATATTTCATTTATTACAAAATTATTTATTAAATAAGTTTTTTTTGTTAATGTAGCATATTATTTGGATCCACGGTTCCAGTACAATCATCAACTTGGCAGTCGTACTGATTTATTAGTATTTGTTAAAGATGTGATTAAAAAATTAGAGTCTAATGTTAATGTCCAAGTGCAAGTTCTTAATGAAATAAAGTACTTGCGAGATAAACTTATGTCATTTGGAGAGCCTCATACGATACGTTCTCATGACACAATGACTCCAAGTAATATTTTTCATATCATTTCTTTTATTTTATAATATTATTTCATAATATAGTTAATAAATAAATATTATATTTCAAGTGAATGGTGGATGTTAAATGAAACAGATGTTTCAAATCTGAGGAATATTGTTGTAAAGGTTTTATCTCAAACGGTAGTGGCATCTCGTTGTGAACGAAATTGGAGTACATTCAACCTTATTTATACAAAGAGAAGAAACAGATTAGGCACTGCAAGGTTGAATGATTTGGTATTTGTGCATTATAAAATGCGGCTAAGAATAAAACATATTAAAGAGGGAGAAGAAAAAGATTACATGGACTCAATAGATCTTGTGTATATTTATAACGAGGACGAGGAAGATGATCTCATATTTCAATAGTTGCAAGAAAATGGAAAATCAGTTCTAGATAAAGAAGAAGGTAGACCATCTTCTAGAATTGTTAGTGAAATGGACATTGATGTAGAGGAATATATAAGTTCATTAGGACGCTTTCATGGACATACTCTAGGCTTAGGGGGTGACAGTAGCACAGATGATGATGATGGCACACAACCACCAGATGACGATGATAGTGACATTAGAGATGTAACCCCATCTGCAACAGAAGAGCCACAAGAATAGAAAGAGACAAAAAGGTCATTTAGCCCATTTACAGGGGAGGATGTCTTCACACATGTTACACAAGATGAGAATCATGAAGGTTAGTCAGAAATTCATTATCGATGACGGGGTCGTTGTGATCAACAAGTAGATGAAAATTCTTAGAGCAGTCATACAAGAGGGTCTTTGTTAGACTCACTTGACTCTTTGAGTATTAATGATCATAGAGTTCCTTATGATTATAGTTGTTATGGAGGTGGTTCTGTTGGGCAAACAGACTATAGTACTTAAAGTGATTGGACAAGAACTACATTTTCTTATGTTCCAAGCGAACAAACTAGATGGGATATGGATTCATTATTTCATTATACACCTCCTTCAACACAATATGAAGAGCAACCACTTGAACATCCTCCTAGTCATTCTTATATCCTTCGACAACCTCAATTAGTATATATAATTTCTTAATATCTATCAATGGAATTCTTAATACAACTGTCAATATTACAATATCACTACTTCATCAATGAATATCAGACATATTATATAGTCATATGTCTTGAAACGACTACGTGTTCTAGAGAGTCTCAAATTCGACAACAAATTCATCGAGAACACAATATGATTGATGTACAGGAAGAATATTTTGATCAACCAATGCATTTTTCATGGTATTAAGCATATATAAGGTAACTTTTTGGAGTCTTTTTGTTTTGAAACATTTATTAAGTATTTTTATATATTATTTATACTTCAGGATAATTCTATTAGGTCTATCTACTGTATTTTCATGTGATACATATTAAGGAAGTTCATTTAAGTAGTCTAAGATGTAGATTATTACTTTAGTTTATTCAAGAGTTTCAAATCAAAATTCAAAGTTTTTTTACCATTTTTATGGACTTCTGTAAATTTACAACGTTTCCACCAACATTTCCACCAATGTCTGACACAATTCCTATTTTTATTGGATCGAAGTCCGACACGAAATTGACGTTTGATTCTATATTTGGAGGAGAACCACTATCTTCGTAGAGCTAAGGAAACTCCTTACATCAATATCTTCATCTTCCAAACTAAGTGACTAGCATGGAATTGGATATCCCACTCTCATCTCCTGCAAATCAATGGTGCTGGTGTTAGGATGCATGGAAGCAGGTGTAGAGCCCAAGGATCCTGCCTTATCTCTACTTGGGCCTCCATCCTCAGCAACTTCAGTGGCCTGAAGCCCAACAACATGTCCCTGAAGGGAATTAGCACGACCTACCACTTCCTCCTCCCTTGCACGTGATTCAGAGAGAGATCCACCAGATCCAGACACATCAGCATTGAGCCCCAAGACAGGAACAGGAATAGAAATCCCACAAACCGAAGTGCCATGCTGGCTATAATCGACAGCACCTGCAGCACCCGTAAATGCCGTACGCCCATCAGATTTTTTTGAAACAGCATCCAAATCGCCACTGCCCACACGTGTCTTTGACACAACATTCTTCTCCCGCTTTCTGCCCCTATACTATTGCGATGCTGTTTCCTGGCTTCTCGAGTCGTGAGCCACCAACCATGTTTCCACCTACCACCTACCACCTGCAGATCACTTTCTGAACACACTCCAGCTTCTTGTGAATTTAAACAACCCAACTTCCTACTCCTGCCCATGTCACCACGTACCACCTGCATGTCACCCTCGGAGCACACGCCAGCTCATTTTGAATGAGCCGACTTCCTGTTTCATTTCCCCATGGACGAAGACAGCAGATCATGTGCCCTCAGCCATGCCCCCGGATGGAGAAGCCGGCGCCCCAGCAGGGATGACCTCCGGCAGTCAAAGGCTACTGGATACCCAACAGGAACCACCCAAGACCACCTGGGGATTAAAATTCTTCACAGTAATCAACCCAAACCCAGCACTTTACCACCGGAAAGGCTGAGAAGAAACCGGGGGGGGGGGGGGGGGGGGGGGGGGGGGGGGGGGGGGGGGGGGGGGGGGGGGGGGGGGGGGGGGGGGGGGGGGGGGGGGGGGGGGGGGGGGGGGGGGGGGGGG
>JAMKQA010015927.1:0-35528 GCA_024699735.1 Posidonia australis
CTCAATCAGGGTTTAGTGGGCCTAAGTGGGCCTTCATGGGCCCAATTGGGTTTCCATGAATTAAATGGCCTAATGAGGGTTTGTGGGCCCAAATGGGCTCAACCAAGGTTCAAGCTCAGCCACCAGATTCTCATCCTGCAAAATTAGAAATTTGGGGTGTCTACACTTCCCATGCACTGTATTACACACTTGAATCGTTAAATAATTTGTGTGATGACCTGCTTTGTGAAACACCTAGTGCGAGCGACGGTGTGGCCAACCAGCAAGGCTAGCCAGCATAGGTCACTGGAAGTAGAATAGAACATAGAGCTGAGCACCCTCTTTTTGCATTCTAGTTTTCTCACATGTTTTATCAGCACTCTTGCACCACATTTTTCATCGCATGGTTATTGCTCATCTACATGATTTTGCCTACATTTCATGGTTTTACGCTGATTTTGGCATCCAACATTCATCCATTAGTGCGATGACACTTACAATTTGGAGTTCTATGAACCAAGCGCAATGATCTTGTGTACTTCCCTAGAAAATTGTACAAGCACAACTCCTATGCGCAAGTGGTCTAATTCAAAACACATAAAATGGCTGAACATTAGATTGCATGGTTTTCCATCCTCCATGTTTTCACTTACGCATTGACATGGCATCAAGCATCCATCTTAGGCATTCATTTAGGAGCGAGCATACATTTTCATTGGCCATATATGCGAGCTAGCTAAGAAAGACCGATTCATCAGGTGTATAAGGGTGTCTAACACCTTCCCCATGCGTAACAGGAGTCCTTACCCTTTCTTGTCAAACAATGACCAATATGTTGCATCCATTTGACATGGAGCACTACATTTGCATTTGTATCATTTTTTATCCCAATTTCTTACATTCAATTTTCCTCGTCTCCCAATTCCCAATAGACTAGGTGGTGATTCCTTTTTTTTCCTTCTCCTTTTTGTCTTGTTTTCTCTTTGGTATTTTTGAGTCCAGTGTCTTTCTTCGGATTCACCATCTTGTTGTTGTGGATAGTGGAGTTTTGAGGAGGCATTTTGGGCTTCACGCATTCGTCGTGCCTCACTTGTGTCCCTTTGGTTGTATCCAACTCCTTCACTCCATGGATGTTGAAGTCCGTGTGATCACCACTCTTGGTTTGCTTTCACTGGCCCTCGAAATGCTCAGAGAGATGTGTAAGTTGTGAGTTCTGCTACCTTAGGACATTGCCAGCATTGCTTAAGGGTTCCTATGTTGGTGTGCTTCTTCTTCTTTTCCTTGCAAAACAATATCAAAATATGCTGATTAAAAAAGTGTAGTAAATGGCTCAAGGCAAAATAGAAGTTAACATAAATTAAAAGACAAAAAATACTCACCTGAGGGTTTTCATCCCTCAATTGCAACTAATGTAAATGACTAACTATGACATGCAATAGAATGAAATGTAATATGTAGAATGTTAGAAAAGAAAAAAAACCCCTTTTATGTTGTTATGTATGCATGAGATTTGAAATGCTAATGTGACATGGCCGGAGATGGAAGAAGACTCTTATTCTCTGAAGACTTAGAACTCATCTACTCTCTCTCATAGAATTCCCTCTAGGTCTCTTTGGGATTGTCAATCACGAATTTCCAATCTGTCCCCTCTAAATGTTGGGGGACCCATACTTATAGAGGTGGGATATGACATGAGGATGGTAGGGGCCTCAAAATTGGAAGCTATAATTGGAATTTTCTAATTCTGAAGTGTTGAATGCACAAAACAAAGCATTGGACCCATACTTATAAAGATGGGATATGACCTAAGGATGGTAGGGGCCTCAAAAATGGAAGCTATAATAGGAATTTTTTAATTCTGAAGTGCTGAATGCACAAAACAAAGCATTCTATGTAGAATGCTAAAAATCTAGCTTTCTATAATGTAGAACGCTAGAATAAAAGCATTCTATACCCTACCGACGCAAGCTAGCAGCTTGGAGAGTCTAATCACCTATTAATGGCCGATTGATATCTAATTGAGCCCTAATCAAACCCACACATGATCGATGGATGTCTAAGAAAGGCAATAATTCAAAATTCAAATGTTTCCAAAAGAGGAAAGTGACTGACATGGAGGGTCTAAGTCGTCAGGTGTAGAACATTAGTAAACTAGTGTTCAACGTAGAACGGCTCAGATTTGACGTTCTATTCCCTTAGGCTACAAACTTGCCAAATTTGGTCAAAACATTAATGGGCCCAAATTGCTAGGTTTGAGGGATAGTGTAGATCTCTATAAAAGGTAAGGGTCGAGGCTGAAATTCTAAAGTTATCCCAAAAAGACAAGTGGGCTAAAAAGGCAAGAAATCGACTATGGGCTATAAAATGTTGTGAGGTCAGTGTTCAATGTCGAACACTTTTGATGTAGTGTTCAACAGTGAACATAGCATTTCTTGCGTTCCATACCCTATAGAGGTTAGCTAGGGGTCTGAGCTAGAGAGACATGTCTCTAAGGTGGGGTAGGTTATGCACTTTTATAACATAGTTCAAAGAAGGCCGGAGAGTGACAAAAACAGGATATCTATAGATTGCCCCTCCTTGATGGTAGTTTCGACACGAAACTACCTTCAAGGCATGACTATAATCCCATGTGGCACAACTTAGGGGTTTTCTAGTTAAGAAAAAGATCTACCACCTATTGCCACCAGGTTGGAAAAGGGGGATCAAAATAGCTAGGGAATGAAGAGATTGGGCTGGATAAAACATCCAACACTCGGAAGCTGGGTATGAGACTAAATGATACCACCGGGGATAGACATGGCCTTAGGGATTACCTTAGGGGGTCATAAAGAAAGGATGTGAAACAATCGATGCTTGGGTGAGGAAGTTCAAAGAGAATTACTAGCACTTGGGTGAGGAAATCCTAAATGTATTGGAAAAACAACCAACACTTGGGTGAGGAAGTCTAAAGAGGATAACTAGTACTCAAGCGAGGAAATCCAAAAAGGTTTTGAAAGACAACCAGCACTTAAGTGAGGAAGTCTAAAGAGGATAATCGACACTTGGGTGAGCAAATCCTAAAAGGTACTGAACAGAAAACCAGCACTTGGGTAGGGAAGTTTAAAGAGGATAAGCTACACTCGAGCATGGAAATCCTAAAGGTATTGAAAAAGCGACCGACACATGGACAAGGAAGTCTAAAGAGGATAACTGGCACTCAGGCAAGGAAATCCTAAAAGGTATTGAAGAGACAACCAATACTTGGATGAGGAAGTCTAAAGAGGATAACTGACACTCATGTGAGGAAAACCTAAAGGTAATGAAAAGATAATCGACAATTGGGCGAGGAAGTCTAAAAAGGATAATCAGCACTCGGGTGAGGAAATCCTAAATGGTATTGAAAAGACAACTAACATTTGGGTGAGGAAGTGTAAAAAGGATAACTAGCACTTGGACAATAAAATCCTAAAAGATACTGAAAAGACAACCGACACTTGGGTAGGGAAGTCTAAGGGGAATAACTGACACTTAAGCAAGGAAATCCTAAAAGGTATTGCAAAGACAACTGACACTTGAATGGGAAAGTATAAAGATGATAACCGACACTCAGGCGAGGAAATCCTAAAAGGTATTGAGGAGACAACCAACACTTGGGCTATGAAGTCTAAAGAGGATAACTGGCACTCGTGCAAGGAAATCCCAAAAGGTAATAAAGAGACAACCGACACTTCGACGAGGAAGTCTATAGAGGATAATTTGCACTCAATCAAGGAAATCCTAAAAGCTATTGAAAAGATAACCATCACTTAGGCATGGAATTCTAAAAAGGAATTGGAAAGATTTGGGATGGTCTACTCCATCGCCACTTTTAATGCAATATGATGCAACGTAATGTGCATTGCATGGATGCATGTTGGTGGAAGTGTGGAGGGTGGTGTTGTTATGTAATGCATGACCCTAGATAGTGGGGTTCCTCGTTCATCGCCTGCGTTGCCTAATATACCGAGATGGCTCGGGAATTTGTCCCGCCATCTAAGGTGGACTGACAAATGCATGAATGTGGTTTGTCATAATCCAATCCCCTTTCGTATGGTGTAGCCTTTACTGTCCACAAGAATTTTCATCTTATGACACTTAAATTGGTGAATATGAGGCTCATGATGTTCCCAAGTGCTTGTTAAAGGGGGTAGCCTCATTACCTGCCAATTACAATGGCCTTTATCAAGTTGCTCTTTCATTTTCCATTCTCTTTGTGTTAAATGCAACATTCACAACGTTATATGCTTCAAATTATCTCTTTTCTTAGAGATGTTGAACACATGATGTCCCACTTTCAACCTTGAACATTGCGTTGAGTGCACACTGAGCAACGTTCAACATTGAATGCACACTGACTCACACCAAAATGTTGTCTTTCCCTCATGGCTACTAAATAGGAAGTAAATTTCTGATTTGATTTGATTTCATTCGTGATTGTTTCCTTCCTTGAGGGTGTACATGCCTATATTAAGCCTCCTCTACTTGTTTTCTGAGTGCACGACAATTTTCCCTTTTCTCCACATCTCTTGTTGTTGAGGAATCCCCTATTGGTCGTATGGATTTGGGTGATATTCCTCATCATGCCTTTAGGATGGCCAATTTTTCTTCCTCCTTAAATCATGTGTAGCTTATGTTGGACTCAATTCCACATCACTTGATGAACCTCATTGTGAGTGGGAAAGTAGTTATATAGATCAGTAGACATCCCGATTTTGAAGTCACTTGGCAGTAGGCTTCTCTAGAAGATGCTCTGGCTGCAAAAACCAAAAATCCTAGCACACTTAAGCCCACACTAGCATATTTTGACCTAATTAAAATTAAAACCAAACAAAACACACTTTAACCATTTAAAATCCAATTAATCAAGTGAAAACCCTAATTCAAGTCAAAATTAAGTAAAATCCACTTAAACCCACTTAAAATCCAATTAATTAAGTGAAAACCCTAATTAAAGTCAAAATCCATTAAATCATTTAAAACCCTAAGTAAGTAAACCAAAAACCCTAATTAAAATCCATAAAACCCTAAATTAAAATTCAAAACCCTAATTAAAACACAAAAACCTAATTAAACACAAACCCTAATTAATTAAATCCAAAATCCTAAAACACAAAAGCCGTAATTCAACTCAAAATCCTAATTAAAATCCAAAACCCCAAAATTAAATTAATTAAAACACTAATTAAAAAAACCAATTAACTAAACACTAAATCACAAAATCAAAAATCAAATTTAAATAAGAAAACTGAATTAAAAACCTAAAAATAAAATCCTAAAATCCATGAAAATACCAAAATAAAAATAAAACAAAAATCCAAATAATTAAAACCCTAATTAAAAAAAACAATTAATTAAACCCTAAATCACAAAATCAAAAATCAAATTTAAATCACAAAACCCAAATTAAAAGCCTAAAAGCAAAACCCTAAAATCCATAAAAATACCAAAACAAAAACCTAAATTAATTAAAACCCTAATTTAAAAACCAATTAATTAAACCCTAAGTTAGAAAATCAAAAACTTAATTTAAATCACGAAACCCAATTAGAAAACCTAAAAGCAAAACCCTAAAATCCATTTAAAAACCTTAAAAACAAATTCCAAGAAACAAAAAAAAATAGAAAACCAAACTTGAAGCCCAATTGCCAGCTTATAAGCCCAATACACCCTTAAACCACAAACTTTATAAACCTCCAAAATAAATCCGACGAGCCCATGATCTCCAGTGAGATTTCGGATGATCAACCCTGACAACTCTGACGACCTCTCGAAGAATCTGGAGCGTATCCTCAACCTCTCGCGATCTTCGGCAAGCTTCCTCTAGCCCACGTCCAGCAATGGTCTGTCGGAGCTTCAAAGGGACCTGCCACTGATGCCTCAACACATCTGCTTCGAGTCTCTCCCCAACAATCCTAAACCTTCTCCTCCCTACACCCAAATGACCAGAGCATCCAACCCACATCTAGAGCAACCAGCCACTCCATTTCGTAATCTAGAGCCGCCACCGGAGGAGCATTGCCGTCGTGCTACGTCAAAGAGAAACAACCCTGTTGGTTAGATAACCCCCTCTCCCCTCTATTTCATTCCAAGGCATGCCCCTTAGGTCCTTTAGGTCCCCTGGATTGTGCCACGGTGAAGCAACGACTCTAATGCGCCATCGACCCCATCTCTAGTGGTGGGTTCAACACCACCGACGAGGCCCTTGGCCTCCTGGATCAAGGTGAGGCCCCTAGGGCCACCCCTCCCTCACCCACCTCTTCCTCCCTAAGCCCTGCCACTCAAGAGGGGTCCTTTTAGTCCCATGAAACCGAAGACACCACCTTCGTCGCTCCTACCACTGCCGACAGACGACCTTCCACTATGAAGCCTCCTGTGGTGCCCTGATCGCGCCAGCCCTAGTCCACCACCTCCGGGTTACTTGCCGCATCACCATGAGCACCACCCAGCTCCTGCAACGTCGTTCCTGGCCCCAAGGCATCGTTCCCACTACCGTCACGATCGCCACCAGATCCCGTGAAGGGGGGAACACCCCAAGGCACTCCAGCCATGCCAGAGCCTCCCCACAGCCTCGCCGTGTAGCCCTAGAGCTCCTTCGACCTCACCCGCGTCGAGCCACCGCCTCCGGATGCACCTCCGTGGAAGTCCCTATCGCCGAAGAAGAACACTGGCAAGGGGCATCGATGGTGCGTTCCAACCGTTGAAAGCTCGATCACCACCGTCGAGTCCTCCCCCCATCTCCTCCTCCTACTTCCCCCCATATATGATCACCAATCAGTCACCGGGAGGGGCTCAGATGAGCCCCCAGGCTGTCGCCTTCGGTGATCTTCGAATCACCAGCGGTGACTGATATTGTTAATTCTTTTTTTTTATTTAGATGACCCTCTGATTTAAATATCTTCATTTGGTTCTTTTTTCTATTGCACTTGAGTCCTTTTATTTGTGTTTAAGTCCCTGTCATTTAAAAACATCTTTTGTTTCTTTTTATTGTTCTTGTAAATATTGTATTCTTTACCCTGTTTCTTTTTAATTTCATTTTTAGTTTTGTTTATGCATGTTTTATCACATTTAGACCCGTGCATCCATATTTTCTTTATAATTAAGTCCTAAACATTTGCATTTAGCCACTAGAATTTGTTTTAAATGAGTTTTCTCTCTGTGAAATTTGTATTCTAGACCTTGAAGAATTTTAAAATCACACTAACCATCACTAAAAATTGAATTTTTATCACATTTAAGTCCTGATCTTTTGCAACAAGCCCTAGAATTTTTAAAAATGAGTTCTTATTGGAAACTTTGCATCTTGAACCCTAACAAACATCATAATTGGCCAGATCAACAGGAAAGCCCAACTTTTATCACAATCAGGCCCAAAAATTTTGCACATAAGTCCTTGAGTCCTTAATAAATAATTCCAGAACACAAAGAATTTGCATATAGACCATTAGTTTAACTTTAAATCCATCATTTAGGGTTTCAAATGTTTTCCTGCATATTTTTGATGTTTTTCACTCATTACATATCAAATTTTGCATTTAATCATAGATTCCATTAAAAAAATCATGTTTTCATTGTGAATTGCCCTTTAGCTTCACATTTTAATCTCATTTGCACTTATGTGTGAATTTTGCACTTTAGACCCTAAGTTTTAATGAAATTATCCAAGTGCAATTTTCACACACCTCAGTGCCACATTGTCATTTGATCCATTATCTGCATATTGGAGTAGAAGTCATGAATATATTTTTCATCCAGATCATCACTCTTTTTGTGAATTTTGCATTTTAGTCCTTGTGTTTGTCATTTATTGTGTTTACATCGTCTTGTTGTTCTTCCTCTCCATGATTTCTTGCAAACAACATTTTCTAGACATTTTGCACACATTTTAACATGTCTCAGACCATGCATCATCCCCATACATGCATTTATCTTATCTAGCCATTAAAATGACCAAATTGCCCCTATGCCTCTAATCTGTGTGCATGCATTTTAGTTTTTGCACTCAGTCTTGCATTGTCCTTGTCCAAGCCATTCCTTAGTATTTTTGCACATTTAGGCACTTATTCATGCATTTCATATTATTTTCATCACATTTGTGCATCAGTCCCTCCTTTAAGTGAGTTTGCATCTCATGTGTTTCTTTCTTGGAGTTTTCTTCACTTTGTTTTCAGAATCCTTCACCCAACATTCGATTTGATTCTATTTACTCCTACGTTTCTGATTTTTTTGATTTGATTTGGATTTCATTGCCTAAGGGCGTACACGAATTGACCGAGAGGCCCACATTGGCACATTTGTGAATTATTCCCCCTTTTTGAATTTCAAGGCTTTTTCCTTGATTCCAAGGACTTGGGTTGAACCCACCTTTTATCTTTGGATATCAATAGGGTTTTCCAAGGTGTTCATTTCAAAAACCTCATCATTTCATGTGGTTTTCCGTGATTTCATCATTTCATGTGGATTTCCTCATAGTGTTCGCATATCATCTTGCACATCCATCCAGTTTTGTCCTGGCATTCATATTAGCATGTTTAGAGCATGATCTAGGTTTAGCAAACATTCATGTAGCCCCTATCAAGAAAATTAGACTAGAAAGACCGAGTATCTCGGGCGTACTGGGGTGCCTAACACCTTCCCCGAGTGTAATAGGAATCCTTACCTATCCTTTGGTTAGCAGACACCCAGCCTTCACATTGGCATCACATGCATCCCATTCTTTGTGGTTTTCCTCGTCTTTCCCTTAAAAGACTAGGTGGCGACTCCTTTTCTTTTTCGTTTTTTCCTATCTTGCACCTTCGCCATCTTAGCATGGCTGTGATCTCCTCCCTCTAGAGCGACTCCACACTGAATTCCTGACATGGCATGGTCGCAGAACTGGCGACTCCACTAGGGAGTACAAGATTCTGGCTTTCAGGTTGGTCTTTTTGCTTGCTTTTGCCTTCACATGTTTGTTTATTTGCTTTGTTGGTGATTGTTTGTTTAGTTAGCAGGCATTTCGTACTTTCTTTCACACACTTGCTTTATCACTACACACACATGCTATATATCTTGCCTTTTGATATGATGGATGTTTTTCTTTACATAATCATGATGCCACAACACTTGCACATACCATAATCATGCCTTTTGCTTGGTGTTTGCTTACTTGCTTGCCATACTTGTGAGTTTTCTTCCCCTTTTTGCACTTGACACGCCTAGGAGAGTAGAGACATGTTTGTTTCGCCCTTCTCTTTAAAATAAAACACACAAACTCAGAGAACAACTAATAAGGCAAAACTAGAGACTAGATCAAACTCTCCCCCTGGTTAATAAAATGCATGTAAAAAGCACAAAAATTGCATGATTGATCATAAAGGGCATGCATCTTCTCCTGTGAGTTCACCTACAGTTCGCGAACGACAATTCTAGTCGCCTGTTCTATAACTTTGGTGTAGGACGTGTTACTAGTTTCTCCCCATTGTTCAGGGTCGTGTTGGAGTTAGTAGAGGGTACAACTCCATACTACTATAAGAGATGAGGCCACCAATGCACCACTCGTTCACTACCTGCATTTTGGCTAGGATTTAGAGCGGGGACCTTTACTTTCTAGCTTGAGTCAGAGACCTATTTACCCATGTGTGAGCCCAGAGTAGACGACCGTCTAGGAACATGTTAGTTGTATCCATGTGCATGAATGGCATTCATGCCACCATAACAACTGCATCTTGTTGTTGGTTCTAAGACTAGTAGTTTTCTCTGTTTCAAGTAGTAGAGCGTGAGTTCCTTAGCCACTGCTCGAGCGTTCCTGCCTTGACTCCCCTATTTGCGATGCTTCATTGCTGATTGTCTTTTCCTGAGTTATTCGTCACTTTAACGATAGCTCATCCTAGGATTCATCCCCTTGTTTGCCACCGTAGCTCGGTTCTCCCCTGTTCCCGGTCAGCTATAGCCCAGCACACTAGCAACTCTCTTTCCGTCACCATTGCTTCGAAGGGCACTTCATTTTCGGTCCCTTCTACCCTTGCTATGTCATAAGCTATTCCCTCTGTCCCCTTCGTGCATCACGGAGGTTTTGTCCCCTACCCTGTAGGACATCCACTGACCTTGGCTAGTCTGGCGCCAAGCACTAAGTCTATCTCAGTGATCCTAACTCGGGTTCCAAATGTATCACTGATGACCACACTTCCTTAGGGTTCTCTCTCTTTTGGTACTCTACCCACTATGGTGACATCCCTTGCAGGTTCCTTGCCTTCAGGGAAACATGCCTCTATCTCATCTGTGACCTCCGAACCTTTGACTGTACCATCCCTCACTGTCCTTGAGGGATCTGCTGCTGCACAGGCAGAATATCTACTGGCCCTCGCCCAAAAGATCGAGGGCATGGCTTTTACAATCCAGTCCACTATAGACCCTAGTATTCTTGAGGCTCCCTAGCAGCTTGCTCCGGTGTTCCAGGCATCAGCACCACCACCTCAGCCTTCACCCCAACTCCACATTGCACCCACTTTAGGTGTGACCCCGCTGTCCCAGACACACCACCTCACTGCATAGCATTCCACTTCAACATCTGGTGGCCAGCCCCTTGGGTTGGCTGGAGTACAACATCCACAGAGCCTACAGCCTGGCGCCATACCGCTGCAACAGCTACTACTCCCACACTCAGCACCCACTTCCATATAGCTCTCCACTCACCCTCCTCTTACACACCTTCGGGTCCAGGCACCTTCATTTCCACAATCACTCCCAGCACTTTTGCACGGATATGTGGGCCATCATGTCGTAGCACTAGGTGGCATGATAGTGGACCTGGAGGAGCACTTAGGTGTGACCCACATTGCATATGCGGCCGGTCCCCCTATTGCGTCACCCTCGTCGGCAGCAGCTCTCGATACCCTCCACGCGAGGGTGGGTGACCTAGAGAGAGCACTTCGACAAGTGCGGGGAGGCGACTGCCAACCCTACGGATTCTGGGACCTCTGTTATTTCCCAGAGGCGACCCTACCATTGCAGTTCCATATCCTAGATTTCGAGACGTATAACGGTAAGGGTTGCCTTATTTCACATCTTTGGGCATATTGTGGGGATCTCGCTCAGCTCTAGGCTAATGAGAGACTGCTGATCCACCTCATCCAGAAGAGTCTCACCGGTCCAGTCCTCAAGTGGTTCACATCGCTTGACATGGGTTCGATCAAGACTTGGAACGACCTCTCGCAAGCGTTCATGGAACAATATGCCTTCAATCTCGATTTGGTCCCAAAGAGGAAGGACCTTGTTGCCATAAGACAGAAACCCCACGAGCTTTGGTGCATTCTCGCATCGCAAGTGAGAGATAGACCATCCGACGAGGAGTCTATCGAAACCATTATCTGAGGTGCACAACCAGATGTTGGGGTTGTTTTGAGCGTTCAACCTGTCATCACCTTCCCATCTTTGATTCGGGCAGGTGCACGTGTAGAGAGCTCCCTCCGTAGTGGTAGCATTCCTGCACTTGCCGCTTTTGCCAAACAAGCTGCATCCCTAGATCACCAGGCGGGCAGCAGCGCTCGCAACTGCGTTGGCACTAGTTACCCTAAGAGGTGGGATCCTCCCAAGCCTGCCGTGACATATGTAGGGTCACCCGCCATGCCTGTCAATGTGGTAAACCAACTAGGCCCGAGTCAGTTAGTCGATGCATCTACACCTAGGGCACCATAGATCACCACCACGGCCTAACCGATTTATCTCGTGGCACCGGTCCGGTGAGGACCCCACCTAAGACAGAGAAGGCCTCAGTGTGCTGCACGACAGTACACACCACTTCTTGAGCCACTGAGCGCCATCCTCCTTAAGGTGGTATCACTCCTGAAACTCTTGGAGATCCGCCCCCCACCGAACCCTCTTCCGTGGTGGTACAACATGAGTCTCCATTGCAATTTCCACCACTACGTCGGTCAGTCGACGGATAATTGCATGGCTCTTGGGAATGCCATTCATGACTTGATTGACCGTAAGGTCATCGTCATCGACACCCAAGAGGTACACACTGCACCTACACCACCACCTATGTAGGCACAAGTACAGCCTACCTACCCCAACATTGTCAACCATCCCATACCTGCATATAACAACTCAGCAGGCGTTAGGACCTCAGGAATCCATTTCCTTCTTGCTTCTGGGTCTACGACGTCCGTAGTAAACCCCTCTGATCTAATTCACATCGTTGATGAGCCTTTCCCCACTCATCTTTATCGTTTGAGTCGTGCCGGGTCCGAGTCAGCAGTCCACATGATACGACTGACTACGAGGGCGGAGCGTACCGCCGACCGCGCACTCTGGGTCACCCATTTTCTTACTAGCTCGACCCATGCCTCTTCATCCTTGCCAGTCTCCATTCCATCATCCTGGCCAGCCTCCTGTCCAACATTTTGTCAAGCGTCCTCTTGTACAGCATCCTATCCAACACCCTCTCCAGCAAGACCAACTTTTTGTCAGTTAGTTGTCGACACCGCTGGAGCTAGCGGCACCTACCCCTCTGTCGATCACTTGACGAGGGACACTCACCGTGTACCAGATGATTATGCCATAGAAATGTGTGCAGAAGTCACCAGCTCAGGGAGGGTGTATAGGCCACTAGCCCTAGCAGCCCATCCTGCCCGTCCAGCGTCTTCCCATCGTCAGCCAGCTACTCAACCTTCTAGGACGGTTCCTGGTTCAATCCCTACCTCTTCGACTAGGCAAGAGCAACCCTCTATCGACATCACATTTCAATTGAAGAAGGTCATGGCTGATATCTCTATTTGGGATTGTACACACACCATATGCTTGCAGTGGGACCTTAAACTCTAAAACTAACCTAAAATCAAATTCAAAAATCAAAAACCTAACTCAAAACCCCAAAATTAACTCTAAACCCTAAACCAAACTCAAAACCCTAATCCAAACCCTAAACCCTTGGTTAAACCCTAAACAAAATTCAAAACCCTTATCCAAACCTTAAACCCTAGGTCAAACCCTAAGTCATACCCTAAACCATAAGTCAAACCCCAAACCCCAATGACAAATCCTAACAATCTAACTAACTTCCACTCCATTATAACTACTCTAACAAACTCATGTAACAAACTAAACTCTCTAACTAACCACCACTCTCTCATAACTACCCTAACAAACTCATGTAACAAACTAAACGTTCTAACTAACATCCACTCCCTCATAACTACTCTAACAAATTCATGTAATAAACTAAACTCTCTAACTAACCTCCACTTCCACATAACTACTTTAACAAATTCATATAACAACCTTAACAACCTAACTATGCAAGCCTATAAATAACCCCCATTTGCAAGTGAGAAAGGGTTGCTGAAAAATTTGAGAGGAGAGCCCCCAAAGCTTTTTCCTCCCAACCAAAGCAACCAGAGAGGTCTAGGAGCAAGGAGGATGCTCAGGGAGGACAAAAACTTGAGTTTCAAGCCATCTCCAGCAACCTCTGGTGAGCTCCGACGGCCAAGGTCACTGTTAGCCCAAGTATGCCCTCCACAGACCTCAATTTCCTTCCAAAATAGATTCCTAGGTCACCCTCTTCCTTTTTCCGGTCGATTCCAATCGAGCTAGAGGTCTTCCCTGGCTAGAATCCAATGAACTTCAGGCCTCACCGGAGTCGTTCTCTGGCAACAGAGGTGGGGGCATGAATCCAATGAGCAATTTGTGCCTCAGTGTGTTCAATAATCTTCAAATCATCCTCCTCTTGCTTCACCGTCCCCTCGTGCGTCATTTCGTGCCCTCACCAAGCCTCTAGTGGAAGCTCACCGGAATCGTGACATCCCACCATCGCTGGGGAAGATGATGAGTAGTGTAACACGACCGGGTGCCTCCAGCTCTGCCATGCCTCTCCAAGCTTCCAGAAACATTCCCTGACACGCCCCCAAGCATCCAGAGCCTCCAATAATGCAAATCAAGCCCCAGATCTCCCCTACAACCACCATCGCTGGAACGTCATCGAAGCTTGATCGGGGTACCAGCTCGAGCCACCATTCTTGCTGATTAAGGCGCAGGGGGGTTGTGGAACTCGTCCTCGTCGCTCTCTCGTGCCTCCAAGAGCCCTAGACCACCGCACTGTCGCCCCTAGAGCCTCCTTCTTCTCCGGTGCCGTCACTAGAGCTGCCATGATGGCGAGGGAGACAGGCAACCTCTTTCGACTAGCGAGCAAGGCATCGGAATCGCCAGATCTTCTTCCCTTCCTCTCCTCCTGCTTATTAGGCAATTGGATGCTAGATCAGGCCACTGGAAGGCCAAAGATCGCACTCCAATCGTCGTCGTTGGTGAGATACAGTCGTCGGCAACCGTCGGGTTATTTTTTTAAGTTTCTTTTAATAAAACGCCTCTCTCATTTCTTTTCTTATAGGTAAGTCCCTTTATTTTACTTTTAGGTCCCTGCATATATTTTTTAAGTCCTTTTAGTAATATTTGCTTTGAAGAATTGCATAGGAACCCCTGAAATCTTCATTAATGTTTTCCATACTTTAAAATTAGGCATAAACCCACTGATTTACTTTTCTTACATTTAGGCCCAACAGTTTTGCTTGAGAAACCTTGAGCTTTGCTAAAACTATTCTGAATGCATCTTTCTCTGTCAAATTGCAAGTTAAACCCAGGATATTAAAATCTTTGCTTAAATGTGCTCAAAAATTACATTTAAAAGCCTAAGCTTCATTAAAATAATTCTGAATGCATATTTCTCTATTGAAATTGCAAATTAAACCCTAGGAACTTAAATATTTCCTCAAATGTGTCCTGAATTGCATTTTAGCCACTGAATTTTACTGATTTCTCACTAAATGCATGTTTTCTAGGGTAAATTTGCATGTCAGTCCTTGAAACGTTTTGTTTTCAAACATGGACTCTTTTTCTAGCACTTTTAACCCTAAATTTCTACAAAATTTCATTAAATACATGTTTTATTGGAAAATTTGCATATTAACCCTAGGGATCTTGAATTTGACCAAAAATGCGTAGTTTTGCACATTTGACCCTAGGATTCTTCAAAATTACATAAAATGTGTTTTCCTATATATTTTTGATGATTTAGCCTCAGAATTCCAGCTTCCATTCAGAATTTGTGAATTTTGCACAAAAGCCCTTGGAATTTACACTTTTACGCTCACATTTGCATTTTGTACATTTTGTTGCTATTTTCATGCATATTTTCTCGTGCTTTTTCCCTGCATCATGCATGCATGTTTAACCCATTTCAAACTTGTTTTTCCCATTATTTCTTGAATTTCATGCAACTTTCATGGCTTTTTTATTTGATTTGGTTTTCCATCACCCAAGGGCCTACATTAATAGGCTTAACAATGCCGACATTGTCTCGAATGAGGATTATTTTCCCCAATATGATTTTCTCAAATTTATTCAAATTTCTGCTTATTTGTGAGACGCTTTCCGAGTATTCTCGATTTTCACAATTTCCCTCATCGCCCACGGGCGTACAGTAAAGTGGCATTATTAATGCCTACAATTGTCCCTTAGATTATCTTTTTTTTCCTTTTCTCATCTTCATTTCTTTGATTTGGCATGTTTCGCAGTCATATTTAGCATGTGCACTCAGAATAGGCAAGCACACACACAATGGACCATTAGCAAGCAAGAAACCTAGAAAGACCGATTTCTTTGGGTGCATGGGGGTGCCTAACCCCTTCCCCATGCGTAATAAGAATCCTTACCCTTTCTCTAGCTTGCATTGATTTGTGCACTACATCCATTAGGCACGGAGTATGCATATGTTTTCTTCGCCTTGGTTTCTTTTGGATTTTTCCTCTATGTTTGGTTTCCCTCGTCTTTCCATTAAAAAACTAGGTGGTGACTCCTTTCCTTATCCTTTCTTATCTTTCCTTAGTGTTTCCGAATCTAGTCGTCTTCTTTGGATTCACCATCATCGCCGTGACCGTATTGGGACTCCTCGTGTACTTCTACACACTGTAGGAGAGCCAGCAGGGTTCCACTAGCATGGTTAGAGGAACTTGCGACTCCGCCGGGGATAAATAGATTCTAGATTTTGTTTTGGTTTTCTTACTTGTCATTGGTCTTTATACTTTGTGCTTGTTTGCTTATTCTGTTTGCTTGTACATATTTGACTGAACATGCCTTTTTGTGCCTTTTTACACCATTGCCATGCCACCGCACATGCACATGATCTACTTCATGTTTTTTGTTGAGATACTTGCTTTTATTCACCTACTTGTGAGCACTACACCCGCACATGCCATGTTATGATTGTGTGTTTTCTTCCCTTATTTTTTTGTATTTACCATGATTAGGAGAGTAGTGACATGTCTGCCTCCCTATCTGGTTAAAATAAAACACACAAACTCAGATAAATAAATAATAAGGCATAACTAGAGACGAATGCTCACAATTCCCCATGGTTTAATAAAACGCAAGTAAAAGACACAAAAGCATATTACATGAATGATCATTTTAGAAAGCATGCATCCTCTCCTCTGAGTCCACCCATAGTTTGCGAAGGACAATTCGAGTAGCCCGTTCTATAGCTTTGGCGTAAGGTGTGTTGCTAGTTTGTCCCCCCATGTCTGGGGTCATGTCGGTGTTAGTAGAGGGTACAACTCCATGCTACTACATAAGACGAGGCCACCAACGCACCACCTATTCTCTACCTGCGCTTCGACCAGGATTTAGAACGGGAACCTACTTTTCTGACCAAAGTCAAAAACTAAAACCCATGAGTGTGTCCCATGTTTTAAACCCCATATGGGACATGCATAGTGAGAGAGTGCACTTTAGGATATTCATCTGTATTGTGTGTCAATACATACCACTTTAATAACTCTCATTTGTTTGTGCATCATTGTTCAGGTTCTGATGCCTGTTTTCCTTGGTCGCTTGTTGCAAGATCCTTAGCTAGGAGCTCGAGTGTCTCCATTGCGGGGGGCCTACCATGGTTGTTTTTTCTTGCCTTTTCCGAGCTATTGGTCACTTTTTGACAGTAGCTCGTCTTAGAGCTCATGCGTTTGTCTTTTTCCGTAGCTCCTTTTATTTTGATTACGGTTAGCCATGGCCCCGTAGACCCACAAGCCTCCGGTTATAGTTTTGAAGGGGAACCCACACTCAGATCCTCCTTCTCTCACTATCAATGCTTCTTCTTCCCTCTGTGCATCCGATTTGGTAATCATGGAGGATCCTTATTTCGTCTTCCGGGACAATGGTGAACATAAGCCGATCTAGGGCCCATCACTGATTCGACTGCGGTGACTACCATGCGGGTCCCAAAAGTTTTGCCAGCTACACCCTATCTCTTAGGCCCTCCTGTTTTAGGAGATTCACTAGCTATGGTTTCATCTGATTTGGAGGCCATTCTTGTTCCGCTCTTGCCTTTTGACCTATCTTTTGATTGGTCTTCGGCCACACAGGCTCAGTACTTGAGAGCTTTGGCCCGAGCGTTTGAGCGCATGACCCTTTCTCTTGATCTCGTTGAGAGTCCTCCTATTTCGACCTCTGAGGTTCTAGTGTAGAGCACAATAGCATTGCAGGCTCACCCCACTACATTATCGCCCATACCATCACCTCAGCATCACACCGCTCCGACGATGGGGGCGTTATCTCTGCCTCCTACACCAGAACTGCATTGGACACAACATGCATCACAGTCATTTAGAAATCAACCCATTAATTGTGTGAGAGTACAACATTTCTCGAGTCTGTCGCCCGAAGTTGTTCTAGTGCCACAGCTGTTGCTCTCGCGCTTAACACCACACACAACACACCATACTTGGAACCCACCTCAGCATCAGGATCAGGTCCCAACATGTAGGTCATCACTGCATACTAGGCGCACACCTCCCACTATCAAGCCGGTGCATCACATTATATTAGCTCAACAAGGACATCAACCTAAGGAGAAACGAGGCCGTCACGTTGAAAGCGACTATACTCCTCTGGGCGAGTCGTTGAGTGCTGTTTTTCCTCATGTTGTGCCACTTCTGAGACTCCTGGATCCGCGACCCCCACCAAATCCACTCCCATGGTGGTACGACGTGAACGTAAACTACAATTATCACCAAGCCCCGGGACACTTGACTGATAATTGCCACACTCGATAGGATGTCGTTCAAAATTTGATTGACATTGGGACCTTTGTTGTTGGCATGGTACCCACATCCATGTCTCCCCATTCACAAGCATCTAGTACAACATGCATTACACACCCATACACCACCGTCGAACCGATGTGTATCGTTGCATCAGTACAACAACGGCAAAGGCGGCCTCGCTATAAGGAAAGAGACTTCACCCCACTCGGGGACTCGTTGAGCGACATCTTTCCTAAAGTTGCCCCATTTCATGCAGCTACCGAAGATTCACCCACCACCGGACCCGCTTCCTGGATGGTATAAGACAAACTTGTTCTGCCAATTCCATCGCACCCGTGGACATTCGACAAACAAATGTTTTACTCACCAGAATGCTGTCTAGGATTTGATTGACAATGTGGATAGTGTCGTCAACACACAGGAGGCAACACATACATACACCTGCACACACGCTTGCACACACACGTGCACTCCCTAGAATAGCCGACCTTACTGTGTCTGAGCCAACAAGCTTCGAGGATATTGGAACTTCAAGGGTCTATCCTCTCTCTCTCAGTTCTTTCTTGGGAATCCATCAGGCCTCATCTGCCTAGTTTGTCCTCTCTCATCTTTTGTCTGGTAGCACACACATATGCTGCTCTTATTCTCATTCCTCTTTAACCTAGTTTGTCATCTTGTCTTTTCTCAATTCTGTCTGGCGACACTCACGTGTGCCACTCTGGTTCTTGTTCCCTTACGGGGGGTCTAACCTAATGTTTGCCTGTTTGCCATGCATCGATCTAACCCAGCACGTGCAAGTACCCTGGATCTGGTTGGGGACAGCTGTCACAACAAATATCAACTCCAACAAAGATACAGTTTTAATGTCACTAGCAAATTCAACAATCACAGTGACAGTCTCAATCTCAATAATGGTTTTGGTGGCTACGGTTACACCTGCCTTGATTTTGGTTTCTAATGGCACTACAAGGAGTTATTTTGAACCCCAATGGCATTGACAAAACAGCAACAACAAGGACTGGAGCTGTATCCTTTTCCTTTGTTCCCTTGTTTTCTTTTTGCATCACAATTTATCAAAACACAAAAAAACTTTTTTTTTAAAAAGCACAAAAGAAAAGAAAAGAAGAAAAAAAACAAAACACAAAACAAAAGAACATTAAGAACAGTAGAAAATAGTAGTTTGCTTGTTAACTAACTTTCTACTCGATGATGATAAATTGGAAAAGCTCGCTTATGCTAGAATGGATTATCCCTCCTCAATTGTCACTACTTAGACAACCAGGTTAGTGAGGGAGACACCGAACATCACGACCAGACGAAATGTCCAAACTCCATAAGGATCCTGCACCTCCAAAAGGGAGATAAAATGTTAGGGGTGATTGAGAGTGTGAGTCAAAAAAGAAAATATACATTCGCAAGGGCATAAAAGAATAGAGAAGACAGAAGTCAGCCCAAGAGTGAGGGGCATGCGTTTTAGCTCTACCCTTACCACACCTTGGAGAGGAGTTGGAGTATGTGCTCAGTACAGTCACACCTTTGAGGGATTGACCCACCCTCTTCCAATAAACGCCTCCTAAATAGATCGGGCGCTTATTACCTCCAAGTCAAGGTTAGAGTGAAACCACACGTCTATGAGGGAGTAAAAGAAAAGACAATGGTATTGAAAAGGAAAAGTAGGTGCGGGACCTTAAAGAGTTTGGCATGGAGCCAGGTCCATTACGCTACCTTACAGTGAGTTTGAGTGTCACCACTACCCAATGAGAGCCACTTGATGACTTGCAAATCTCTATAGTGGCGACTGAGTCGAAAGTGTCATCCTCCTCTAACAGGCAAACAACTTTCCAACCTAACTGAGGGCAAACAAACAGCTGAACTAAACAAGCAAACGATCAAGATAATGAGCTCATTGAGCGAGCAAAGCAATAAATACAACTAAAATCACACTTAATCACAAGACATGCATTTCTTGATCTAACTAAAAAATCACTCTTAAATAACTAAATTGCTCACAATAATAAAGTCCAACACAATAATCATAATCATCACAATTTTGCTTGGATGAATCTTTTTGCTTGTATATGGACTTATTCAACAGGATTTTTGCCAAGTACCTTTAGCCAGGGGCATTTCAGCTGCTTAGTGGTTAAAGAGAATAAGCATCAAGGACACCAGCTAGTGCACAAACTACGTGGACCTGTAGAATTAGCAGTGTAATGGCAATTCCTCCACAGCAGTTCTGGTGTGGTAAACATTATTTGGAGAACGCCTGAGTTTAACAAAGCCAAGTACGTGTTTGCAGCCAGAACACAATGACACAATGAGTAGCAGAACAAAGAATAGCTAGCCTATGACAGACTATGTTGTATCACATTACTTCCTGCCATCGGAGTATAGCTCAGGATGGTGGATGAATATACATGCCTCTAGTCAATGAACAAATGTGTCTCTAGCCTCAACCAAAATCAGCTGTGGCCACTTCAGTGATTCAAAGTACGCCTACAGTCATAGCTTAATCCTCAAGTCTTTACATCCTCGAGTGGTGCCCAACACTTCCGAGGGTAGCCTGGCTCAATGCCAGAGGCATCTTTTTTGCCTTGGTATCTCTTGATCTAACTTTTGAGCATCATTCACCTTTTATGCTAAGGGCATGTCAGCTGCTTTCTAGCTAGGCTCACACAATCCATTACTTGGTTCATCAAGGGCAAGCCAGTTATTCTCTGATCAGGGCCTACACATCAAATGATTAGCGGAGACAACAGCATGACTATGGACTCTACGCAGCAATCCAAAATTTGGCAAATACAATCAGGAGAATGCCCTACAGTAGCGGGGCCAAACACAGAGCTATGAAAATTCCACGGTTGAGTAGAACACATCCTTAACATACTAGCCAAAGGCAAGTTACAATCCTGATCAAAGGCCTTTATCGAGTTGCCCCGATTCCTTCTACTTTCCAAGAACAATACATGATGGCATGTGGGTATACATACTTCTAGTCACTTGATGAATGTATCACTTGCTTCGTCTAATGATGGTATCAAGTACTCTAGTGGTTCAAGGAACATTTGTAGTTATAGTCTGGCTTCCAAGACCCCATACCCTCAAGTGATGTCCAGCCAGTCCAATACCAGGGGCATGTCAGCTGCTCTTTGGTCAAAAGTCACATATCATGTGCCTGATAGAACACCAACTACTATGTAACTGAGCTAGAGCCTTTGACCAGGGGCATGTAGGCTGCTTTGTGGAAAAATGGACTATGTTAAGAACGCTTAGTGCAATTTATCATCCAAATGATGGTTAGTGCGCCTTCTTATAGAGAAGTGACATTCATCACATAATGGCTCCTACAAAATAACAACTGTAGTAGGGCACTATGCTGTTTCAACTAACATCCTTCACAGCGGCGACGATCCAGGGTGCACTAATACTTGAATAAGATCCCCTTGGCAAATCTTTTTGGCTAAATAGAAAGTCAGGCTCTCTTGCCTTTGATTTCGATCCAGACGAACGGATTCAAGGCACTCCTCTTGCCTTTGAATTCTGATCCTGACTGATGGATTCAGGGCCTCCCATTTCCATCTTTTCTAGACTACCAGTCGGAGTCTAAATGTTCCCATCCCTGGTTCAATCTGTTCGGACGAGCCTCGGTGCCACCCCTCTTTCCTTTGAATTCCAATCCTGATAGACGGATTCAAGTCCTCCCTTTTCCATCTTTTCTAGACTACCGTTCAGAGTCTAGATGTTCCCATCCCTGGTTCGATCCGTTCGGTTGAGCTTCGGTGCCACCCCTCTTGCCTTTCAATTCCAATCCTAATGGATGGATTCAAGGCCTCCCTTTTCCATCTTGTCTAGACTACCGGTCGGAGTCTAGATGTTCCCATCCCTGGTTTGATCCATTCAGACAAACCTCGGTGCCACCCCTTTTGCCTTTGAATTTCGATCCTGATGGATGGATTCAGGGCCTCCCTTTTCCATCTTTTCTAGACTACCGGTCAGAGTCTAGATGTTCCCATCCCTGGTTCGATCCATTTGGACAAATCTTGGTGCCACCCCTTTTTTTTTGAGTTCCGCTCCGAGTGAGCGGAATCAAAGCAAACTGTTTGCCTCCTTTCTTTGGGCTAGTATCTTGAACTACCCGGGAAATACTTGTGATGCCTATTGGATTCTCCACTCAACTTGTTCTTTCCCTCCTTTTGGGCTGGTAGCTCGAACTACCAGGATGACTTCCATGACCAGTCACTTTTCGGTCGGCAAGCATCGTGAGTCTTGTCCGACGTTTTTTTGCGACAAGCGTGAGGACCAGTCATGTTGTTTAGTAGCTGATTGGTCATCAACTTGTAGGCATTTGTCATTAGTTCTATCTTCTGTGATGTTGGCTTCGATCGTGGCATTCAAGGAGACAGGACAAGACTTCTGGTGCTTTCATCGACTGGTGGCTGGTTGCCAATAGCTAACTCTCTCTTGCAGCTTCGGGCAGGGCATCTTCGTCAACTCCTAACAGTGATCTCCTCCTCCTCATCTCTTTTCCATGTAAGAAGGCGTGGGGTGTCTTTGTCAACACTAAGAATCGATCTCTATTCCATTCTTCCTTCAACCTCGCTTAGGGTGGGGCATCTGTAGTCACCATATAAGCTTGTAGTGGGACCTTAAACTCTAAAACTAACCTAAAATCAAATTTAAAATTCAAAAAGCTAACTCAAACCCCCAAAATTAACTTTAAACCCGGAACCAAACTCAAAACCCTAATCCAAACCCTAAACCAAATTCAAAACCCTTATCCAAACCCCAAACCCTAGTTCAAACCCTAAGTCATAACCTAAACCATAAGTCAAACCCCAAACCCTAATGTCAAACCCTAACAACCTAAATAACTTCAACTCCATCATAACAACTCTAACAAACTCTTGTAACAAACTAAACACTCTAACTAACCACCACTCCCTCATAACTACCCTAACAAACTCATGTAACGAACTAAACTCTCTAACTAACCTCCCCTCCCTCATAACTACTCTAACAAACTCATGTAATAAACTAAACTCTCCAACTAACCTCCACTTCCTCATAACTACTATAACAAATTCATATAACAACCTTAACATTCTAACTATGCAAGCCTATAAATAACCCCCATTCGCAAGTAAAAATGGGTTGTTGGAAAATTTGAGAGGAGAGCCCCCGAAGCTTTTTCCTCCCAACCAGAGCAACCAGAGATGTCCAGGAGCAAGGAGAAAGCTCGGGGAGGAGAAAAACCTAATTTTCAAGCCATCTCCGGCGAGCTTCGATGGCCTCTGGCAAGCTCCGACGGCCAATGTCACTGCCAGCCCAAGTATGCCTTCCACAGACCTCAATTTCCTTCCAAAATAGTTTCCTAGGTCACCCTCTTCCTTCCCCGGTCAATTCGAATAGAGCCAGAGGTCTTCCTTGGCTGGAATCATGGCTTCAGGCCTCACTGGAGTCGTTCTCCGACAACAGAGGTGGGTTCACCAACCCTCTAGTGGAAGCTCACCGGAATCGCGACATCCCACCGTCATCAGGGAAGATGATGAATAGTGTTACACGACCAAGTGCCTCCAGCTCTGCCACGCCTCTCCTAGCTTCCAGAAACAATCCTCGAAGCGCCCCCAAGCTTCTATAGCCTCCAACAATGCGAATCAGGCCTCGGATCACCCCTGCAACCACCGTTGCTGGAACGTCGTCGAAGCTTGATCAGGGAACTAGCTTGAGCCACCATTCTCACTGATAAAGGGGGGGAAACTCATCCTTGTCGCTCTCCTGTGCCTCTAAGTGCCCTGGACCATTGCACCGTTGCCCCCAGAGCCTCTTTCTTCTCCAGCACCATCACTAGAGCTACCACGACAGCGAGGGGGATGGGCAACCTCTTCCGACCGTTGGGCAAGGCATCGAAACCACCAAATCTTCTTCCCTTCCTTTACTCTTGCTTATTGGGCGATTGGATGCTATTTCAGGCCACGGGAAGGCCTGAGATCGCACTCCAGTCATCGTCGCAGGTGAGATACGGTCATCGGCCACCGTCGAGTTATTTTTTTAGTTTCTTTTAATAAAATTCCTCTCTTTTCTTTTCTTACCGGTAAGTCCTTTTATTTTACTTTTAGGTCCCTACATATATTTTTTAAGTCCTTTTAATAATATTTGCTTTGAAGAATTGCATAGGAACCCCTAAAAGTCTTCATTAATGTTTTCCATACTTTAAAATTAGGCATAAATCCACTGACTTACTTTTCTTACATTTAGGTCCAGCAGTTTTGCATAAGAAACGATGAGCTTTGCTAAAACTATTTTGAATGCCTATTTGTCTGTCAAATTGCATGTTAAACCCTGGATACTAAAATCTTTGCTTAAATGTGCTCAAAAATTACATTAAAACCCTGAACTTCATTAAAATAATTCTAAATGCATATTTTTCTATTTAAATTGCAAATTAAACCCTGGGAACTTAAATATTTGCTCAAATGTGTCCTGAATTGCATTTTGGCCACTGAATTTTAGTGATTTCTCACTAAATGCATGTTTTCTAGGGTAAATTTGCATGTTAGTGCCTGAAACTTTTTATTTTCAAACATGGACACGTTTTCTTGCACTTTTAACCCTAAATTTCTACAGAATTGCATTAAATACATGTTTTATTGGCAAAATTGCATTTTGACCCTAGGGATATTGAATTTGACCAAAACTACACAGTTTTGCACGTTTGACCCCAGGTTTCTTCAAAATTACATAAAATGTGTTTTCCTATGTATTTCTGATGATTTAGCCACAATATTTCAGTTTTCATTCATATTTTATGAATTTTGCACAAAAGCCTCTAGAATTTACACTTTTTACACTCACATTTGCATTTTGAACATTTTGTTGCTATTTTTCATGCATATTTTCTCTTGCTTTCTTCCTTGCATCATGCATGCATTTCTAACCCATTTCAAACTTGTTTTTCCCATTGTTTCCTGGATTTCTTCAGACTTTCATGGTTTTTTAATTTGATTTGGTTTTCGAACGCACGAAGGCTTACATTAATAGGCTTAACAATGCCAACATTGTCCCGAATGAGGATTATTTTCCCCAATTTGATTTTCTCGGATTTATTCAAATTTTCGTTGATTTGCGAGACACTTTCCTAGTATTCTCGATTATCATGATTTTCTTCATCGCCCATGGGCATAGAGTAATGTGGCATTATCAATGCCTACATTTGTCCCTCGGATTATCATTTTTTATTTTCTCTTCTTCATTTCTTTGATTTGGCATGTTTTCCATTCATATTTAGCATGTGCACTCAGAATAGGCAAGCATACATGCAATGGACCATTAGCAAGTAGGAAACCTAGAAAGACCGGTTTCTTCAGGCACATGGGGGTGCCTAATGCCTTCCCTATGCGTAACAAGAATCCTTACCCTTTCTCTGGCCCGCATTGATTTATGCACTACATCCATTAGGCACGGAGCATGCATAAGTTTTCTTCATCTTGGATTCTTTTGGATTTTTCCTTTGTGTTTGGTTTTCCTCGTCTTTCCATTAAAAGACTAGGTGGTGACTCCTTTCCTTATCCTTTCTTATCTTTCCTTTGTGTTTTAGAGTCTAGTATTCTTCTCTAGATTCACCATCTTCGTCGTGACCGTATCAGGACTCCTCATGTGCTTCCACGCACCGTAGGAGAGCCATGTAGGTTCCACCGACATGGTCACAGGGATCTCATCCATACTTCTACGGAACATCGAGAGGCCTTCCTCAAGGTCTTTTAGGCTGCTCATGTCTCCCCAACCATAGAACCGTTTGCTCTTGAGAATATGGTGGGCATGATCACATAGCCTCATGTCATTTCCTTTTCCAGCAAGGAATTGCCTCCGAAAGGAGTCAATCATAACAAGCTCCTATTCATTACTATGCAATATCAGAGCTTCTGAATTCCCCTCACCTTGGTTGATAATGGCGCAGGCCTTAATGTCTACCATTTGCGCACAACAAACAAAATTGGATTCAAAGCCGAGGATATCATACCAACTACGAAGGGAATGACGGCTTTTGATAACATGCATCACGACGTGCTAGGGATGCTAGTTATTCCTCTCACCATAGGGCCTGTAGTCTTCGACGTCGAATTCTTTATTGCAGATCTAGAACCCTCTTTCAATCTTTTGCTTGGGTCCCCTTGGTTGCACACGCATCAAGTGATCCCCTCGATCCTCCACCACATGGTTAAGTTCCACTAGCGCAACAACATAATTGTTGTCATGGTAGAAGATCTTGACAAAGGAAAGGTCAAGTCAGTCTCCACTGTCTCCCACCAAATCGTCCATTTCGACCCCAAACCGTCCGATGTCATGTTCTGAGTCAACCATTTCTAGCCTGTCAATTACATTCCAGCTCTCGAGCGTGCAAGTTACCTGACCATTCGTGGAAATCCCCTTCGGATGATCGAAAACGTATGTCGCAAATGGGGATACAAGAATGGAACACCACTCGGGTGACACGGGCACGGAATCTCCGAGCCCATCCAGGCAGAGGAGAGGCGAGAGTTCGATGGTTTGGTTAGGAAATGGCAGTCGCACAAAGATGGATATTCGCACACTTGGAGGTACAAGAAGATTTATATTCCATCGAACCTCACCCACTTTATCAGTGTAGGGATAATCGATCCCAATCAGAGCCAGGCCACTGTAGAGAGGAGCCAACACTAGATGGTACAACCACAGTCTCCAACGACGATAGGCATTTTGACGACATCAGCCACCACCCCAACAGCAAGCCCCACAGCGATAGTTTTGCAAGCAGTGGCATCAGTAGATCCATCAATGCAGTCGGTCAGCTTTGGACATTGTTTACAGCTGTCTCAGATCCAATCAGTAGTGGTCCATCGTCTAGATAAGGCAGTGGCAGAACAGAGTGCTGTCCAATATTCTGATTGCATCAAGGTAGAGGATGAGACAGTTGGCAAGGCAGGTCAGTTGATTGAGCAAGTCAGTGACCTAGAGCTTATGTTCCAAGAGTAGTTGTCAGTGTTGGCTGAAGACACAATAGAGCATCAAGGGATGAGGAAAGGAAAGTCTAGGGCCTTAGAATCTGAGCGAACAACTCCTCACCAGCAGTCAGAACACTCATTCATCATGGTCCTGGCTGAATCACAGCTAGAACCCACTAGACCATTATAGTTAATCTCTTTGGAGCCAGGAGGCGGGTCTAGATGTTATATGTAGATGAAGCCTCACCTTAAGCAAGGTGAGGGTCAAAAGAAAAAGACTCTGAGTTAAGCTTAGGAGGGATGCCAAGAGACATCACTCCCATCAGTCAGCAATAGGACAACCGCCAGTCAGTAGCACCACTTGTACATACTATAGAAAATCCAAAAAAATCAAAAAATCCAGAAAAACCAAAAGATCAAAAAATAGTATCAGGAACCGAGGAAATGGAACAACCCGGCCAATCACTAGAGCCCACTATTAAAGAGCCAAAATTCACACCGTGCAGATACAAGAACACCAAAGTCAGTGTGACCATCATGAAGAATCATCAGGGGCTGAAATTAAAGCACATCCTCTCCTTTGATGTCACCGACCCATCCTTCAAAGAGGAAATCATATCAAAGCTCACTACTTATGAGGATGAGGATGATGACACAGATGAAGATAGTGAGGCGCCCGAATTCCATCCCTATGACAATGATCCAGACGGCCTAAATATGCATGTCGAGGAAGAAACCTAATGGGTCAACATCAGCACAACGGAAGATGTCGAGGAGGTGCTCATCAGTGCAAAGCTGTCACCACAGGCTAGGCAAAATTTCATAGCATTTCTGAAGGAATACACAGATGTCTTTGCCTGGAGTTACGACGACATGGTTGGTCTAGATGTCGAAGTGGTGGTACACAAGCTACCTCTAAAGCCTAACGAGAGACCGATCAAGCAAAATCTCAGGAGATGGTGACCTCAATGGATCTTGAACCTCAAGGAGGAAATCATGAAGCAGCACAAGGTGAACTTCCTCAAGGTGGTGTTATACCCAGAATGATTAGCAAATGTTGTCCTAGTGCCAAAGAAAGATGGGAAGGTCCGCATATGCATCGACTACAGAGACCTCAATAAGGCAAGCCCCAAAGACAATTTCCCACTTCCTTACATAGATGTCTTGGTGGACAACATAGTCGGACACAAAATGCTATCATTCATGGATGGTTTCACGGGGTACAACCAGATCAAAATGGCTGAGGAGGATATGGAGAAGACATCCTTCATCACCCCGTGGGGAGTTTTCTACTATCGTGTGATGCCATTTGGGCTCATGATTGTGGGCGCAACTTATCAAAGGGCAATGACTACATTTTTCCTTGACCACATGCATCAGGAATTAGAGGTCTATGTGGATGATATGATTGCCAAGTCCAAAGAGCCTGAGGATCTCCTAGTCTGTTTGAGAAAGCTGTTTGATCACCTCAGAAAGTACAAGCTTCATCTTATCCCCAACAAATGCATATTCGTGGTGTCTTCTGGCAAACTTCTGGGATACATTGTCAGTCAAAGGGGAATCGAGGTCAATCCTAGTAAAGCAAGAGCCATCATCGATATGCCTCCCCTTACATCTGAGAAGGAAGTTCGGAGCTTATTGGGTCGATTATAGTGTATTAGTCAGTTCATAGCGCAGCATACCCCCATTTGTGAGCCTATCTTCAAGCTATTAAGAAAGAATGCATAGATCCACTAGAATGTGGAATGTCAAGCTGCATTTGAAAAAATCAAGCAACTCCTTACAAAACCTCCTATCCTGGTTCCACCCACACTATGACGACCTCTGTTGCTATATCTCTCCACCACCCAGCACTCCATGGGTGCAGTCCTTGGGCAGCACGATGAGACAGGACGTAGGGAGAGAGCCATCTACTACCTAAGCAAGAAGTTCAACGATTGTGAAGCCAGGTACAGTCCTATCGAGAAGATATGCTTATCCCTTGTCTAGGCCACCCAACGCCTCAGGCACTATATGATGGCATATCCGGTCCTTCTCCTATGCCGGCATGACCTCATGAAGTACTTGTTCCAAAAGCCACCATTAGTGGAGCGATGCGTGAAATGGTAGGTGATGCTGTCCCTGTACGACATTACATTTGTCACACAGAAATCAATGATGGGGCAAGCAATAGTGGACCACCTAGCTGACCTACCATTGCCAGAGTATGAGCCGTTGTAGACGCAGTTCTCGGATGAAGACATCCTGTTTGCCATGTGAGATACAAATTCTGAGGAACCAAAAGGCAGGTCTCAGTGGCACTTATACTTTAATGGAGCTGTCAATAAAAGTGGTAGAGGAATCGGCATAGTATTGTCGACACCACAGCGATAGATGACCCCCTTTTCTAGAAAGCTCACTTTTGAGTGCACTAACAATGAAGCCTAGTACGAGGTGTGCATCATGGGACGGCAAATCGCATTGGACCATGGCACATGGAAGCTACAGGTGCACGGGGGTGCCATGTTAGTCATATCCCAAATCAATGGCGAAAGGAAAACCAAGGATCCAAAGCTCGTGTCATATCACGAACATCTCTTACGGCTCGTCAAGGAGTTTGAAGAAGTGCATTTTTCCTTCATGAGTAGAGCCAAAAATGCCTACGCAGATGCACTAGCAACCCGTACCTCCTGGTTCTCAATACCTGAAGAGTGCACAGTCGACGTATCAGTCACCCGAGTAGAGCAGCCCGTCCATTGCATGAGCATAGAAGAAGCGGACCCGTCAACAGAGCTCTGTTGGTATTATGGCATCATGACCTTCCTGGAATCAAGCGATCTCCCAACCAACACATCACTAGTAGATAAGAAGACCATGGCATGCCTAGCATCAAGATACGTATTAGGCGGAGGGCATATGTATAGAAGATCATATAACCAGATCCTTCTGCGGTGTGTCGACAAGAAGGAGGTTGACACCTTGATGCTTCAAATCCACATCGGGATATGCGGCCCCCACATGAATGGAATAATGTTAGCCAAGAAGAACATGCTACAGGGCTACTTTTGGTCAACTATGGAGGCAGATTACAGTCACTTCGTGCGCAAATGGCACAACTAACAGATTCACGGGAACTTCATATATGCTCCCCCTCAACAACTGCACAGTATGTCTTCTCCATGGCCTTTCTCTACTTGGGGAATAGACATCATCAGAGCCATCCATCCGACATCATCCAATGGCCACAGCTACATCCTGGTGGCGATAGATTACTTTACCAAATTGGCAGAAGCGGCCTCTTACAAAACCGACATAGCTGTAGCCATAGAAAAGTTCATCAAGAACAACATCATAGCCCGGTACAGGGTGCCACACTCCATTATCTCAAACAATGGCAAGAATTTCATAGGTTAGAGATTCAAGGATTATCTACAAAGCCTCAAGATCGACATCATAGATCTTCCCCGTACCGCCCATAGATGAATGGTGCCATGGAGTCAGCAAATAAGAACTTAATCAAGATCCTAAAGAAAAGCACCGAAACACACAAGGATTGGCACGAAAAGCTCCCCTAAGCACTATGGACCTACAGAACTTCGATCCGGACATCAACAGGAGCGACACCTTACTCATTAGTATACGGAATGGAAGCAGTCCTACCAGTTGAGTTAGAGATCCCATCACTAAGAATCCTAAGGGAGGCTAAGCTAGAAGAAGTCGATTGGATCGAGGATAGATACGCCCAGCTGAATTTGATAGACGAACGTAGACAATAGGCCTTGTACAATGCCTGCTGTTACCAAGAGAGATTGGCAAGGTCATATCAAAAAAGAGTCCGACCTAGGAGCTTCGCACCTGGTGATCTAGTACTGTAGGCCATACATCTCCTTGACAATCGAGGCAAATTCCAACCTAATTGGCATGGCCCCTACATCATCAAACAAGTCTATTCGGGAGGCACAACAATCATCAAAGACATGGACAGCGTTGAGTTACCTGAGCCAGTCAACACATGTTATTTGAAGAAATACTACCAATGAGCGGAAGGCGTGTATCCTCGCTTTGCAAAGTATCCTTTTGTGCATTTTACATCGTCCACCGCTCTATCATGCATGCATATTTTTAAAATGAAAAGCAATCCAAGTGCATCTAATCCACAGCATTTGCACTTTTACTTTCATGCGCATCAGTAACTTAAGCACATCAATAACTGCATGCATCTATGCATAAAAGCATCAACATCACATCTCGATGACGAGAATCGGAATAGCTAGCCTGCTTAAGAAGGGTATATACATCTTCAGTTGATACTATCTAGACATTCTAGCAAGCGTGGGAGCCACCACCCAACCATGGTTAGGTGAAATGCCCAAACTCCCATAGGGACTTACACCTACAAAAGGAGATAAAATGTTAGGAACGAGCATGAGTGTGAGCCAAAATAGAAAAATAAACATATCCACAAGGGCATAAAAGAAATAAGAAGATAGAAGTCGAAGACAGAAGCTAGCCCTAAAAGAGAGAGGCAAGTAGGCCAACTTTACCCTTACCACTTACCATGGGGAGGAGTTGAAGCAAGCATCAGAAAATCCAAGCGACCAAAGGGACTAGCCACCCCTTGCAGACAATTCCAGCAGTCCCTTCCAAAGTTGGATGCCCATTAGCCCCAAGCATGGGTTAGAGCGAGCCTACAAGCCTAAGAGGGAGAAAAAGAAATAAGCCAAAAGCTAAAAGGGTAGGTCTAAGTCCCCAAGAGTTTGGCACGAAGCCTCACTTACTGAATCATCCATCCCAGAGAGCCACCAACAGCCTAGAAATCTCAGTAGTGTCTTGTAAATCGAGGTCTTCTCCTCTTCTCATAGCAAGCATCATTAGCATTCCAAATCTTGAGGTATGATACAACATAACATTATCATCCCTGCATGCATTCTCGTTTGTCCACATTGCAAGGTCTCGTTTAGTCCTAAACAAGGGGCATGTTAGTTGCTCCTTGGCCAAAGACCTAGCTGAGGATACTGTACACCAGGGGCATGTCAATTGCCTCTGTGGTGATAACCTTTCCCATTAACTAGAGGCATGTCAGCTGTCCTGTTGGTTGACCCTTCTTGGGATAGTATCTTCATCCAAAACACGTTGTCTGCCCCATAGTTCGAACGTAGAAATGAGGACAACGACAGCCATGAGCCTCTAAGATCAGAGGAAAGTCAGAATATCAGTACTCCCCTAATCAGTAGGTGAGAGCACAGTCGGCAATCCAGTGCTAATGATGAACTCCCCAGAAGTCAGTCAGTGACACGACAACAAGCTCAGAGTGGTCAGCAACAATCCAACAAGTCTATTTATTTGAGGAGGAAACAACACCCTCGTGAAACCCTTACCTAGCCAAGCTCCTTGCATCAGTGCAAAATCCGAGCAATAGTTTATCCGGATCGACCATTACCATCCTGCAGTATTAACAACATCAAACGAGCAAGCAAAGCAGTCGTAGTTCAGGGTGCGCCCACAAGCAAGTTTTTCCTGACAGATCACTGTGGGCTAAACTAGCTATCCAGGTTCCTCCCCAACTTTCTTTGTCCCTTTCTTTTGGCAACATCCATAGTGCTTCGATGCCATGGGCATGTCAGCTGTCTTTTGGTATTATCCTCCTATTACCAGGGGCATGTCAGCTGCCTTTTGGTACTATTCTCTTGGTATCAGTATCCTGTCAGCTACCCTTTTGGGTATCCTTCTTTCAAACCGTCACCGACTACTTCTCGGTAGACTAGCATTTATCCTTTCCACGAGAACCATCTAGGTCCGGAGTGGATTCGAGTCACTGTTCCCTTGTATCCAAGGAACAACCTTTATCCCTTTCCTCGCAACTCCTCCATGTCCGGAGGAGATCCGAGTCACTGTTTCCTTGTATCCTAGGAGCAACCTTTATCCCTTTCCTCGAGACTCTTCTAAGTCTAGAGGAGATCCGAGTCGCTATTTCCTTATAACCTAGGAACAACCTTTATCCCTTTCCTCGAGACTTCTCTGATCCCAATGGAGATTCGAGTCATTGTTTCCTTGTATCCTAGGATCAACCTTTATCCCTTTCCTCAAGAATCCACTAAGTCTAGAAGAGATTGGGGTCGCTATTACCTTATATCCAATGAATAGCCTTTAACCCTTTCCTCGCGACTCCTCTAAGACCGAAGGAGATCCAAGTCATTGATTCCTGGTCCCCGAGGAACACCCTTTATCCTTCTCTCGTGACTCCTCTAAGTCCGAAGGAGATCCAAGTCGCTGATTCCTGATCCCCTAGGAACAGCCTTTATCCTTTTCTCGTTACTCCACTAAGTCTAAAGGAGATCCGAGTCACTGATTTTTGATCTCCTATGAATAACCTTTATCCTTTTCTCTTGACTCTTCTAAGTCTGGAGGAGATCCGAGTCACTGATTCCTGGTCACCTAGGAACAACCTTTATCCTTTTCTCGTGACTCCTCTTAGTCTGGAGGAGATCTGAGTCACTGATTCCTAGTCACCTAGGAACAGCCTTTATCCTTTTCTCGTGACTCCTCTAAGTCTGAAGGAGATCCGAATTGTTGATTACTGGTCCTCATGGAACAACCTTTATCCTTTTCTCGCGATTCCTCTAAGTTCGGAGGAAATCCGAGTCACTGATTCTTGGTTCCCTTAGGAACAACCTTTATCATTTTCTCGTGACTCCTCTAAGTCCAGAGGAGATTCGAGTCGCTGATTCCTAGTTCCCCAGGGATAGCCTTTATCCTTTTCTCGTGACTCTTCTAAGTTTAGAGGAGATCCGAGTCGCTGATTCCTAGTCCCCTAGGAACAACTTTTATCCATTTCCTACTACTCTTCTAAGTCTAGAGAAGATCCAAGTCGCTGATTCCTGGTCCCCTAGGAACAACCTTTATCCTTTTCTCGTGACTCCTCTAAGTCTAGAGGAGATCCGAGTCACTGGTCCCCTAGGAACAACCTTTATCCTTTTCATGTGACTTCTCTAAATTTGGAGGAGATCCGAGTTGCTTGTTTCTTGTATCCTATGACCAACAATTGTCCTTTTCTCGTGACTCCTCTACGTCCAGAGGAGATCCAAGTCGCTGATTCCTGGTCCCCTAGGAACATCCTTTAACCTTTTCTCGCGACTCCTCTAAGTTTGGTGGAGATCCGATTTGCTGATTCCTTGTCCCCCCTAGGAACAACCATTATCCATTCCATGTGACTCCTCTAAGTCCAAAGGAGATCTGAGTTGCTGATTCCTGGTCCCCTAGGAACATCCTTTATCCCTTTTCTCATGATTCCTCTAAGTTCGTAGGAGATCCAAGTCGCTAGTTTCTTGTATCCTAGGACTAGCATTTGTCCTTTTCTTGTGACTCCTCTAAGTCTGGAGGAGATCTGAGTTGTTGTTTCTGTGTGTCTTAGGAGCAGTCATTGTCCTTTTCTCGTGACTCCTCTAAGTCCAGAGGACATCCGAGCGCTGGTTCCTTGTGTCCTACGACCAACATTTGTCATTTCCCTCGTGACTCCTTTAAGTCTGGAGGAAATCCGAGTTGTTGTTTCCTTGTATCCAAGGTGTAACCATGCCAGCGAGGAGATTCCGCAAAAGAATGCGAAATCGGTCGGCAAAATCACATCGAAAAACAAAACAAATGCAAAATGCAGAAGTTGCCACCTAGTCTATTATGGAAGACGAGGAAAACCATAAACATGAAAAATCATGCAAAAAATAATAAGGACAAGTCTACGAAAACCAAAAGGATGTGGGTAAGGATCCCTGTTACGCACGAGGAAGGTGTTAGGCACCCTCGTACGCCCGATAAAATCGGTCTTCTATAATTTCTCCAATGAAATGTTGGCTTTTCAACCTCTTGCTATACGCCCGAGGGCGATATGCCATGCCATGTTGGGTGCCTTATGCTAATAGGTGCATGATGTGTGGGGTGTGTCCTATGCTCAGAAATATCACTCTTTTATCCCGGGTCAATCGCATAATGCAAGGATTTCGCATAAGTACAATCAAAGTTATATCATTTGGAGTGATTTATCATCATCGCTCTATATGCAAATGCAAATGCAAGTAAAGCAATAAAACAGCAAAAGATGCGAAGTGTGCCTTCCTAGTAAATCGAGGAGAAAAACCAGGGAAAATCCAGAAGAAAACAAGTCAAGAAAGCATGACAAAATGCATGAAAACATGCTGTATGCATAAAACAGGGCAGTGTGCTGGTTTGGTGCGCCAGATTGGTGAGTCAATCTTGTGCACCTAGTTGGGCCAGAAAGGTGCAAGGATCAAAACAGGACAAGATGCAATGCCAAATCTTGAAAAGATGCATTCAGGAAAGCTGAAATCTCTGTAAATGCATTCGGGAAAGCTCGTAAAGCCTCGGAGAAACAAATCAAAAGCATATGCTTTAAAACATGGTTTAAATGCAAGTGTTGGTGAACCCTGTGTTCAAGGGCTTATAGCCTCACACAAAGCTACCCTAAATGCAACTAAAATGAGGAAAACAAGATCATCCC